>JALIGW010000003.1:84630444-84770444 GCA_023053685.1 Diadophis punctatus similis | reverse complement strand
GATGGTTCGCCCTGCCCCTTAATGGTATCTTAAATGGTGAGGTGCTGCTCAGGTGCTTGCTAAGGAGGACCTTACCTGTGGTGATCAGCAGACCAAGAAAGGATAGGATAGACGATAGATGATAGACCAGTGGTTCCCAACCTTTTTGTGATCGAGTACCACTTGGAGGTCCCATACAGTCGCCACGTACCACCTGGTTCCAGAGAAACTAAATTCGATCAGATATCACTTTATTTCCATAATTGTACCGTTCCTTTTTTGGCCCCACGCATCCAGCAACTGGATTCTCGGGCCGCTGGGACCAGGTGGGTGGCGTGTGGCAACAGTTGCAAATCGTTGCCAGATTATCTTGTGTTAGGCAGTAAACATTTTTGTGAAGTAAAAAATAACTAACTAAAAATTGTTCATGACCCCGAAAGTGTTCGCGTACCACCTGGAAGGCCCTCGCGTACCACTAGTGGTACATGCACCACAGGTTGGGAACCACTGCGATAGACGATAGACGATAGAAGATGGAATAGAATAGAGGATAGGATAGGATAGGATAGGATAGGATAGGATAGGATAGGATAGGATAGGATAGGATAGGATAGGATAGGATAGGATAGGATAGAATAGAATAGAAACAACAGCCCAGCTGCCTTTAAAATAGCCACAATAACATTGCACCTGTTTGTATCCCTCAAGGGTTTTTAAAAAAGGGAAAAGCAAATTTTGTAATTTGTATTTTTTTTTTTTTGCATTGAAACTCCCCAGAATCACAGAGTGAGTGGGCAGCCGTATAAATTCAAATAAATAAATACTGGGAGATATATAGATAGACAGACAGACAGACAGACAGACAGACAGACAGACAGACAGATAGACAGACAGACAGACAGACATAAATAATAAATAAATAAATAAATAAATAAATAAATAAATAAATAAATAAATAAATAAATAAATAAATAAATAAATAAATAAATAAATAATTTTTAATCAGGAACCCACCCACCCCGGTCAATGGTGTCCCTCTTTACCAATGTTAAAATCTGGTCACCTTACTTTAGCCGCACATTAGGTTCAATTTATCTGGCCAGCTGGCTTTTAGAGAACACTTTAGTGGTAGGAAGTCTTGAACAATGACCCTACACTAGGAAAGCAGCCTTGTTTCTCCTCTTCTCCTTGCCATGAACTTCCTTAAGATCTTTAAGAGATACAGGAGAAAGGAAGAATATATGCTTACGGAAGGAGACCTTACAGACTTATAGTAGAAAGCATTAAGCCCATGAGGTACAAACCATATCAATTTGTTCTATCGTTGGCCCTCTGAAATAGCAACTGTGCAAAATTTAGTCACTTTCACAGATTCCAAACAATCTTGGTTCTACCCCCTCAAAAAAACAAAACAAAACAAAATCCAGATATATAAAATTGGTCTCTTCTCTTTGGCTTTCATACCAAGATAGATTATACATGAGTCTAGAAGGGAAATGTAACAGTACACAGTTTCATTTTGCCCATTTCACATAAACTTTTGCTTTGTTTTCATCACACTCAGCAAATAGAATTTTGTAAACTCTTCCCTCCAATAAAACTGGGCAAAAGTCATTAAAATATCCCAGTATAACTGAGTTATACACTATTAGGGGTCCATAAAAATAGCATGCAGCAACTTATCTTAAAGCCTTTCTTCCAAAGATAAACCAGTAAACTTCCTTTAGCATACAACATCCTGCTGGCAGTGTTTAAGAGTCTGTGTGACAAAAACAAACCCTCAGAATTCTAAAACAACAAAAAAGGGGGGTACAAACTCAAAATGCTCACTTTTTTCATTCAAAGCTTTCCTCCAAATGTATTGAAAAGTATGAAATTACAGAAGCAAAGCTACTCAGGCATAGAAGTCAATCATTAAGTGCAGAGAGATGATTTGCATTTTATCTACAAACACATTTGCTTATGAATACAGTCAGGATGTACAAACAGTAAAGTTGTTTTCTCTGTATAAGTATTCCTTGCTGAGTGACTGTTTCATTTAGTGACTCTTCACAGTTACAATGGTGATGAAGAAGTAACTTTATGACCAATCCTCACATTTACCATCCTCACAGGTCTATAAAGCAAAGGAAAACTGAAGTAAGGTTGTAAACATAATCATGCTTAATAAGTGAATTTTTAGTCCTAATTGTGGTCACTAAACAAGGACTACCTGTACATTTAAGAAACCTAGTCACTGCACCAATGAGTGCCATAGCAGAAAAGTGGCATGGAGGGAGGGTAGGAAGGAGGGAGGGAGGCAGACGTTGCCATTACTGTACATCATCTTCTCTTCCACCATTACTACAGATCACATGGTGTTTCAACAACTATAGCAGCATTGCTATATCCCCACCCCAGGAAATGCAGTGGTTCCACTAACACTGGTATGCTTTGATGCACACGTGTGTAGGTATTATTTTCATTTTGCATAACCGGTTGAATGAAAAACTGCCCCACAAGTATTGAAAAGGATAAATATTCAAGCCCAACATTAAGAAAGCACTGTGAACGTATCTTACCCATATCCAGTCTGACATTTTTCCCTTGAAAATGCTCCTTTTACTTTTATTCAGAATACAATGCTTTGTCAATCTTTATCCTTACATAATATTGGATTCTTATGAAGTAACTGGACAGATGTTATTTCCCCCCTAAACCAATCAACTTCCATGTTTCTTTGTTGTGCAAACGTAAATTTAAGCCATTATTTGGAGTTCTTTCTCTCTTGTAAATGCTTAAATGTTCCAAATAGTAAATTAAATGATCTTCCTTATCTTGGTAGCTAACTGGGGTCTAGCATACCGAGACTAGAAGCCATATTTGTATGCCTTCTTTCATGTGTTGATCATGAACAAGAACACTGATGTTAAATGACTCATTTCATGTAAGCAATCAATTAGCTAAAGAGCACCAAACATAAATATGTGAACTGGCTTGTAAAGTCAGTTTCAGTTTAATGACCAAGACATATGTCAAGTTACATGGCATATTTTATAGAGCAAGTGTATTTTTTTGCAAAGAAGCAGATGAGGTGCTAAAAATGGGACAGAAGGTTAAAGATTATTATTAATAACAATTTACAAGTTGTAGAGCTTGAAATGGAGAGCTTGGAGCTTAAGTATTCTAAGACAAAAAAAGTTCTTCTAATCTGCTAACACGGTTTTTTATGAGCAGCTCCTGAATTTTCTACCTTTGCTTCCTTTTCATACTGATTTTATTCCATCAACTTGCAACTCTTCTATGCAGTCATTAAATTTCCTTTTCTTCCATTATCTTCACAATCAAATATTCCGTTCCTTTCCCCACTGTCTTAATTCCATTTTGCAATCTCTATGGAATTGATTTTGCTGCTATGGCCTTGTTAATGAATTTCTTCTTGAATTCTCCAGGGGTCACACTGGACAGACTTCTGTATCAATCTGGCAACTGTTGAAACAAAAAGACCAGATTTACAGCTGGCATATGTGACACCATCAGCAGCATACCAGGAAAATAGAAACACATGGAATAGAACGATTCCAGGAGTTTATAACAGCTCACAGGATTTATTGTAGCTGCAGCTGGAAGTGTTACATCATGTCAGATGATAATTTGGCAACATAAATTATGAGTTGCAGGAGAATGGTAATTAAGAATTGCTAACTGTGCAGGAAATCATTATGTCTGACAGTGAGCAACTTCATGTGTCAGCATTTTGATTTTTGAATCTGCAGAAGATAGTGTTGCATCTTGGGTGAGGGGAAGTGATTAATTAGTACTCGTTGGCAGTGATTTAACACTGAGAAGAATTAACACATTTCATGATAAAATACATAAAAAATAACCAAGCATGAATTTGCTGTAGATGTCAACAAGCAGCTTCAATACAACTTTGCATCATGATCAATAGGACAGGAAAAGCTACTAATGTGAACTGGAGAAATATGTAGATTTCTTTACCAATGAAATGGGAAATATCAAAAGTTTCACTTCCATAACTTATGAAGGACTGAGCAGAATAAAATTCAGATGAGTAACACAGCATAGCTCAATGGGAGCTCAAGAAACATATATTTTGTGTCAACATAGACTTGCAGATACGTATAAGAAACAAATATTTGACAGTTTGAATATATGATTTGAGACATCTTTACATAGGGAACTAATGCTAAACTGAAATTATTCATTTATCACACTATTTTTTCCATGAAATAAAAATATATGTTGCTGAACAATGTAACTTCATAACAGGATATCTGAATTTAATATGTTCATGGCAGCAGTGAAATCTACTTACCTTCCCTACCGGTTCGGAAACGCCCCCTTTGCGTACACGCCACTGTTGTCCATGCTTTTTCACTCTCTGTGCATGTGCAGAAGGCTTTGCGCATGCACAGAGGGTTAAAAACAAGAAAATTGTGACATCCGGGTTGGTGGGCGGAGCCTTGCGCTGCCGCCGCTACTGGTTCTCCAAACCACTGGTGGCCGCCGCTACCGGTACTCCTGAACCCGGCCGAACCAGTAGCATTTCACCCCTGGTTCATGGCTAAGGACCATGATTTTTAATGTTGTATCCTATTCCTTTGCTGCAATAGCATTTCATGTCAGTTTCATGGAAGTTCTGTGTATCAGTGAAAAGGTTTTGAAGATACAATATGTGATTATCACTTATCAATGAGAACATAGATGATTTAGGGCAATGATGGTGAACCATTTTTGGTTCACGTGCTAAAAGGGTGTGTGTGTGCGCAATAGCGTGTGTGCACGTGCCCACACCCATTCCCTCCCACACACACATGCGCACCCCCATGCACTGCCCCCTGTGCATGCACACAGCCCCCCGCCTCAACGCACGCACACAGGCCTCACTGAAGCCTGGGACGGTGAGAAACGGTCAAACGGGCAAACCAGAAGTTTGCAAAAACGGACATCTGGTTTGTCTGTTGGGCCGTTTTTCACACTCCGGGGCTTCAGGAAGCTTCCCTGAAGCCTCCGGAGTGCGAAAAATGGCACAACGGGCAAACCGGAAGTCTGTTTTTCTGAACTTCCGGTTTGCCCATTGGGCCAATTTTCGCACTCCGAAGGCTTCAGGAAGTTTCCCTGAAGCCTCTTGAGGGTGAAACAGCCTTCCCCAAAATCAGCTGGCGAAACAGCCTTCCCCAAGGCCAGTGTGCCAGTGTGCGCCTGCACGCTGGAGCTGACATAGGGCAACACCTCACGTGCCCTCCAATATGGCTCAGCATGCCACCTGTGGCACGCATGCCATAGGTTCGCCATCACTGATTTAGGGTTTATGCTGTAACATATGTAATTATATGTAAGTATTCTGTTCCTGTTTCCCCTTTTGTTTGTTGTGTTTTTCCTGTTGCTTTTTACATCATTAATAACCATTTAAAATGAAGGTGAGATTATGCAGATCAACTGGAAGCAGATAACTTTTTCCCATTGTGTGTGAATTGCACTGATAGACTTCTCTATAGATATGGCAGAAAAAAAGAGACTGAAACTTCCATGGAAAGAAATGGTGAACTGAAGAGGGCTCTGCTAAAAATGGAGCTGATGTCTGCAGTGGAATGAAGAGCTGGCAAATAGACCAGTTCTTTGTAATTCTTCTCTGGACAAGGAGAGGACTTGAGATCACTCACAAGTGCTCCAGACAGTTGTTCCTAGCAAGAAGACCATAAGACAGTAGTCTTCAGTTGATTTAGACCTCTAGGAAATGAGGGGAAAGCCTCAAACCACCATTGGCACCTTTAAGGGCTATCACACTTCCGCTTCTACCCACTTTCAGAAATTGCTTGTTAACTTCTTTTTAGCTATTGGATAAAGTTTTTTTAAGCTTTGGATTGACAAGTCTGAATACACCAGGGGAGTCTCATTCCATTCTTAGCAAAAATAAATAAATCATAACAATAAATAGAAGCTTATAGATTTAAAAAAAATATTTGGGGGGAATAAACAGCAAACATGTGTTAGAACTTTGATTCTTGAAAGTTAAAAAAAAGACAAAGAGTCAGATGGACTTGAAATAAGATTTTGGAATTCATTAAAATAATACTTTTCAAAATGTGTTTATTTTGAATTATCTTTTAAAAATGATCTGATGAGGCTTTGAAGACGGGGTATTAGAGGGAACCAGTAAGAAATAATATTCTAATTAAAGGAGAAGGACACTTACATTTGATGGGCTAATAAAGAATGAAGCAAAACATTTTTTTTCCAATGGGCATATTGAAGGATAGTTTGAATGGATCTAGAAGTTGATTTTAAGACTGTCTGTCTTCATAGATAATGTTTAAAATATGTCATGAAAGAGAAACAACTTTAACTTGAGATTGATCTGAAAGTTGATTTTAAAATGTCAGACTACAAGAAAGATACAGAAAAAGATGCTACACTGGATAGAGAGAGGAAACCAGCTGATGTCTTAATAATTACAAGAGATATACAAATAACAAACAAAAGAGTGAGCAGGATAATACAAAAGAGGTTTGTTAAAGCTCTGAAAGTACTTGTGATAAGCGATAAATAAAAAAATGAAATAAAGGTCTAGGATATTATTTGAATGGACTGAAGATAAGGATTGTTAGAAGTAAAAGGACGGAATATTATTGGCAGGTGGTTAATTTTATCAAAATTAAAACTTCTGGTAACTTAATAAACCTTTGCTGATCAGGATTGAAACAATAAGTCTTTAAGAATTTGCTTGTAGATAAGAGAGATGAGAAGAAGACATTTTGTATTTTAAGAAAAAGGTGGTGAATTATATACTTGTGATGGCTGAAATCAAATGTATATATTTCCTTTTTTATTATATTCTTATTTTTTCTTTCTTTTCTATTTTTCTGCATGTTTTTTCGTTTTATTTGTATTACTTTTTATTTTTTTAATTACTTTTTTTATTTTTAATAAAAGTGCTATTTAAAAAGAATATGCCAGGGAAAAAAATGGTGAAATGCAATAAAAAATGAATGGGGAGAAAATCTAGATGATCCTTTAGGCCAGTGATGGTGAACCTTTTTTGGTTTGGGTGCCAAAAGGGTGTGCACGTGCGTGATAGTGTGCGCGAGCATGCCCACACTCATAATACAATGCCCTCCCCCCACGCATGCGCACAACTCCCATGCTGCCGCCCTGCACATGTGCACAGGCCTCACTGAAGCCTCTCGAGGGCTTTTTTTTCGCTCTCCCCAGGGTTCTGGAAAGCCTCCTGAAGCCTGGAGAGAACGAAAAATGGCCAAATGGGCCAAACAGAAGTTCGGAAATGAACTTCCAGCTGGCCTGTTGGCCCGTTTTTCGCCATTGGCCATTTTTCACTGTCCCCAGGGTTCAGGCAGCTTTCCTGAAGCCTGGGGAGTGTGAAAACAGCCGAAAAGAAGGTGGAGCTGCGCGGTGGAGCTGACATAGGGCAACTATGTCAGCTCAAGTGCCCTCAGATATGGCTCCACGTGCCACCTGTGGCACACATGCCAAAGGTTCACCATCACTGCTTTAGGCTTGGTGTTACGGAAGCTGGAAGAGTATTGAACTGAGTTTCTATAGATTAATTCAGAACGTTAACTTGGAATAAATATTCTGATGGAGGAATTGGTAAAAATATAAATCGGTTACCAAACCAGGTACAATAACTTATTTGGCTACAGAAGATTTTAAAAAAATGTTATTTGGCACAGTGAACTCAGTTTAGAGGAACTCATTACATTTTGTAATAACTTTTACATCTCTCTGCCTCTTTTAACCCTGGAAACAATTGGCAAAACAATTATATTAGATTGACTTTAGCATACCCTTTTAAACAAACCCTGTGTAGCATATTAATCTTTTTAAACAAACCCTGTGTAGTATATTCATCTAATCTATATATTAATTGATGTTGTATTGCCTCAGAAAAGTTTAGGAGAATGAACAAATGAAAAGAAAAGAAATAACAATTGCCAGCATCCTTCTTCTAGAGAAAAGTAAATGGATACATTTGGAGGAAATAATAACACACATTCACATTTTTGTTTCTCCATGCACATTTTATACATAAAGTATTGCTGAAGTAGGTTTATATGTTATCTCACAAAATAGGATTTATATTTATAAGCTGCTAGCTGTTAAACACATCCATTCACAGTGACCTCAAATTTCTTCATTCAGGCATTTCCTGGGTATGTTTTTGATATACTTCTTTCAACCCAAGCTTGCTTATTTAGTTATAGCATATACTGACTGTTGTTCCATTAAAAAGAAAAGATAACAAAACAAATGCAAATGTTTATTCAACTTCTTAAAAACAGAACATCCTAAGCCAGAAATTTTTGCCTGATCTGGAGAATTTAGAGTTTAAAAGAAAGTTCACTTACTACAATAGCAAGCATGTACCTATTAATTCAAAAAGTAAATGAACTTCTTGAAGCCTGTGTTTGGGATCTTCAAAGACTATGTTGCTCATTTTTTTTGTAATAGGTTTGCCCAAAATCAACATAATTTTCTGCCTTTTGATGCCCAAGCTAATGCTAGCACTATTATTTTGTGGATGGTTTGGGAGTTGCAAGGCAGATGGAACAAGTGAGTGCAAAGAAGAATAAGGTAGGAAACGCATGAGTGCATGACTTCTGGATTGTTTTTAACTAATCTTGTAGAATAATAAAGTTGGAAGGTACCTAGGAGGGTTTTTAGTCTAACTGTTCTTTGAGCAAGAAACCCTATATCATGTCAGACAAATGGCTGTCCAGTCTGCTTTTGAAAGCTTCCAGTGATGGAGCACCCACAATTTCTGGAGGTAAGCTGTTCCACTGGTTAATTGTTCTCATTGTTAGGAAATTTCTCTTTAGCTCTAGGTTGCTTCTCTCCTTGGTTAGTTTCCATCCATTGTTTCTGGTCTTGCCTTTTGGGGTTTTGGAAAATAGTTTGACACCCTGCCCCCCCATCTTTGTAGGAGCCCCTCAAATATTGGAATACTGCTATCATGTCTCCCCTAGTCCTTCTTTTCTCTAGACTAGACATACACAGTTCCTGAAACCATTCTTCGAATGTTTTAGCCTCCAGCCCCCTAATCATTCTTGTTGCTCTTTTCTGCACTCTTTCCAGAGTCTCAACATCTTTTTTATATTGTGGTGACCAGAACTGGATGCAGTATTTCAAATGTGGTCTTACTAAGGCTTTGTAAAGCGGTACTAGTCCTTCACATGATCTTGATTCTATTAATGAAACCTAGGATTGAATTGGCTTTTTTGGCTGCCGCCACACACTGTTGGCTCATATTTAAGTGACTGTCCACTAGGACTCCAAGATACCTCTCATAGTTATTGGCATTAAGCCAAGTTTCACCTAGTCTATAGTACTTCAGCATCAAAGGCCGTAGGAGTCCTCTATATGTTCTTCTGTGTAATAAATAGCACATTGAGACTATTTCTGTATTTCTACTCCTATTTTGGGTTGCATCTGTGTACAGTTTTGTGTACTATGCATTGAGAATCAAAGATGGACTGTGGTGTTGGCAACATAGCTTAGAATTGCTCCACACACCTGGCCTGATCTGCCCCATTTGAAAGCTTCATTATCTTTTTGTAGCCTTCTTCTCTCCAACCAAATTTGGTCCACTTCTATGCTTCTTTTAGAGTCATCAGCTGAGGGACAGAAAGATATATCTATTTACATAATTTATTTCCAATTTTCCATTGCATTGGAAAGAAATAAAACAGTAAACAGAAAATTGTTGTTAATTCAATGACTTTTAAAAAAAATTCTTTAAGTGGATAAACATATTTAAGGACTTTTGATGACACATTATGTTAACTATGGCAGGAATGTGCTTAGATTATTATTAGTTTCTTTGCTGGAGTTCTGCAGGTAATAAGCTTTTCAACATTTCTACACTTCTATTCACACTGTGAATAAGTTTGTGCTTGGAAATCTGGAGGACCCTGATGATTTTAGGAAGTTGGTAGGATAGAAAATGAGAGAGGAAAAGGTAGAAAGGAAAAGAAATTGCTGTTGACAGAATCTGGGGGCAGGGACACAAATGAAGAAAAATACTTGGAACTTTTTTGATGGGAAAATTGAATTTTTAATTGGGCACCATGTCTAATTGACAGGGATTCTTTTATTTGAAATTATACTTGGCATTTGATTGCTGATTTAAAAGAAAAAGATTGAAATATTCAAATGAATGCCTGGGATCCTTATTTTTATTCCATTAGGAAGAAATGAGGTACAGAATATGAGAATGAAGACTTGCAACCAGTATGAGTAGTCATACTTTCTCTTAGTTTTATGACTGTCCTAGGCACAGTCTTCTGTTTGCTGAACATTTTTAAATATAGGTGTATTTTAAATGGATTCATATATTTCTTTTATTTTATGAAGTTAGCTTCCCTGAGGGCTCCAGTTTGGCAATGTATATAGGTTTTATAGCTGTGAAATTCAATAATTTCCATTATCCTGCCAGACACTTCCGAATAAAGCTGAGAAATTTCTGTCAAGGGGGATCTGTTCCTCTGCTGGTGTCTGGTCTTATCTTTTACAGTTGCTGAAACAAAAGTTAAATGAAATAGCTGTCTTTTTTTCCTAATAGATGTTTAAACCTAATAATTTTCGCATACCTCAGAAGTTATAGTTTGTTTATTTTTAGGTGACTTTGCAGAGTGTAATTACAAAGACTCTGGATGGTTTGTATCATTTAATAAAAACAAATATTAACTGATACAAGTTAACAAACTTGTCTCCCAATCTTTTAATAAAATCCACCATCTTACACTTAAAAGTTATAATCGAATTTAAGATCCAACTAAAGCAAAAAAGCAGCCCAAGATCACCTTGCAATGACCAAATACCTATTACAATAGGAGAGGTGTTATAGTTTTCCAGAATGCCAGCAGGGTTTAGGGGTGGCAAACACAACTCAAGGTTATATCTAAAATAGACTGATCCTTTTGCTGCTCATCAAGTAGATTAGCTTCTCAAGATGATTAAGAAGGACAGGCTTTTTTTTTTGTCAGAATAAGCATGCTTGAATGTACTGTAAGTAGGAGCCAAGATATTTGGGCTAAGGAGATTAACACTAAATTTTTGAATTTGATTCATCAACCAATGCACCAACTACAGCACAGGTGTTACACATAAGTGACTTAGTTCTGCCACAACTAAGTTGCTGCTTTCTGAATCCACTACATTTACCAAAGTCATTTTCAAAGGCAGTCTCATGTAGATTGTGCTGCAGTCTTTTAAGCACATTATGATAGTTTATGAGATATGTTCAGAAGAGCACCCAGGTTAGCAGAAGTTAGAATAACAGAATAACAGAGTTGGAAGGCACCTTGAAGTTCTTCTAGTCCAACCACCTGCTCAGGCAGGAAACCCTATACCATTTCAGACAAATGGTTGTCCAATCTTTTCTTAAAAACTTCCAGTGTTGGAACATTCACAACTTCTGAAGGCAAGTTGTTGCACTGATTAATTGTTCTAATTGTCAGGAAATTTCTTCTTCTGAGATTGCTTTTCTCTTTGATTAGTTTCCATCCATTGCTTCTTCTCCTGCCTTCAGGTGCTTTGGAGATAGGTCAACTCCTGCTTCTCACAAAGACTGGGAAAAATGTCTTTGGAAAATGGCTGGCTCATCTTATCAGGAGGGCTTTAAACTAAAACCGAACGGGGAGGGTGATCAATCTACAAGTTCCACAAGACCTAACTCCAAGCGAGGACCCTCAATAAACAAGGAAAATAACGAATTAAAAAGGGATGGGAAGGAAGACAAACTCAAACAACAAACAGGAGACGCAGAAAGCACACCCAGAATCAGGCACAAAGATCTCAAATGCCTCTACACAAATGCACAAAGCCTGGGGAATAAACAGGGTGAACTGGAAATATTAATGCATGAAGAAAACCATGACATAGTTGGAATAACAGAAACTTGGTGGGATGAAACACACGATTAGAACATACAGATAAAAGGATACAAACTCTTCAAAAAAATCAGATCACACAAAAAAGGAGGTGAAGTTGCACTGTACATAAAGGACCGCTATGTAGCTACAGAGCTACATGTAACCAAAGAAGAAAACCCCTTAGAATGCATATGGGTCAACATAAAAGAAAAAAAAGAATGACATAACAATAGGAGTATACTATAGGCCACTAAATCAAGCAGAAATAATGGACAACCTTTTTAACAACCAGCTAACAAACATATGTGGGAAACACAATGCAGTAATAATGGGAGACTTCAATTATCCAGACATCAACTGGAAAACTAGCTCTGCACCAAGTGCAAAATCAAACAGATTCCTAACCAGCCTTGCCAACAACTTCGTTGTCCAAAAAGTGGAGGAGGGAACTAGAGGAGCAGCTATACTGGATCTAATACTCACAAACAGAGAAGAAGTGATAGAAGGAATTGAAACTGCAGGAACGTTGGGTGAGAGTTACCACGCCATACTAAAATTCACCATAGTGCAAACACAAACAATTGAACACAACCACACCAAAACCCTCGATTTTAGAAAAGCCGACTTCAATAAACTCAAAGAAAACCTGGGAAAGATCCCTTGGATGAAAGTCCTTAAAGATAAAACAACTCAAGATGCTTAGGAGACTCTGAAAAACATGATTAAAAAAGCCCAGAAGAGCACAATCCCGATGAGAAAGAAAAATAAGAAATCCAAAAGAAAACCAGCATGGCTACACAAAGACCTCATTGACAAATTGAATGAAAAAAAGGACAAGGACAAAAAATGGAAAGAGGGACACATAACTAAGGCAGAGTACCAACAGACAGCCAGAATCTGCAAAGAAAACATCAGGACAGCAAAGGCCCAGAATGAACAAAGACTTGCAACAAAAGTCAAAGATAATTAAAAAAAAGCTTCTTCCAACACATAAACAACAAGAAAAAAATCAAGGAAACAGTCGGTCCACTAAAGAGAGAAGATGGCAAAGAAGTAACTGACAACACAGACAAAGCAGAGCTACTTAACACATTCTTTGCATCAGTCTTCACACGAAAAGAAACTGCAGCTCAACTAACTAGTAACACAACTGCAAAAAACAGATTTGAAACAAACTTCAATATAAGCAAAAATACAGTAAGAGACCACCTGTCTGAACTTAACGAATATAAATCACCAGGACCAGACGGACTACACCCCAGAGTCCTAAAGGAACTTGCAGATGTCATTTCACAACCACTGAAACACATCTTCCAAAAATCCTAGAATACAGGGAAACTACCTGAAGACTGGAAACAAGCTGATATGGTCCCCATCTACAAAAAAGGTATAAAAACAGACCTAGGTAACTACAGACCAATCAGCTTAACATCAATACCTGGGAAAATACTAGAAAAAATAATTAAAAAACAAATCTGCCACCACTTATTTATTTATTTATTTATTTATTTGGTAGTTTTTCTATGCTGCCCTACTCCTCGGGAGTCAGGGCAGCATACAACATTTTATAAAACTCCAAACAAATAGTTAAAAAAGCAATTTAAAACAGTTAAAAAAACATATAAACATCATATATACATGGGGGAGACATCAGATATAGAGTCGTCTCAACTCACCCCGCCTGCAGGAAGAGCCATGTCTTGATGGCTTTTCGGAAGGCCAGCAAGGTGGGGATGATTCGGATCTCTGGGGGAAGTTGGTTCCAGAAGTTGTTTCCACTTAGAAACAAACAAAGTAATAACCAGCAGCCAACATGGGTTTGTTATCAACAAATCATGCCAAACCAATCTCATTTTATTCTTCAACACTGTTACCAAATTAATAGACCAGCGAAATACAGTGGATATAATATATTTGGACTTCAGCAAAGCATTTGACAAAGTAGACCACAACTTACTTCTCTGTAAGCTAGAAAAAGTGGGATAGACAGCTACACAACCAGATGGATCAACAACTAGCTGACTAACCGCACCCAACGAGTAGTCCTCAATGGGTCTAAGTCCACATGGAGAGAAGTAAGCAGTGGGGTACCACAAGGTTCCTATGAGGGAATAGAAGGGGAACTAACCAAATTCACAGGCGATACCAAGCTGGTGGGAGTAGCTAATATCCCAGAGGACAGGCTCAGGATCCAGATGGATCTCGACTGACTTAAACACTGGGCCCAATCAAACAAAATGAAATTTAATGCAGGGAAAAGTAAAAGCCTACACCTAGGTAAGAAAAACCAAAGATACGCATATAAACTGAGTGAAACCACACTCAATAGCAGCAACTGCGAGAGGGATCTAGGAGTCTTGGTGGACAACCAACTAGATATGAGCCAGCAATGTGCAGTGGCAGCCAAAAAAGCCAATGCAATCTTGAGTTGCATTAACAGAGGGTTACAATCTAGAACTAGGCAGGTACTAATACCACTCTATAAAGCCTTAGTTAGACCACAACTAGAGTACTGCATCCAGTTCTGGTCACCACACTATAAAAAAGACACTGAAGCTCTAGAGAAAGTGCAGAGGAGAGCAACAAAGATGATAAGGGGACTGGAAACTAAAACATACGAAGAGCAGTTGCAGGAACTGAGCTTGGCCAGTCTGGCAAAGAGAAGGACCAGGGGTGACATGATAACAGTTCCAATACTTGAGGGGCTGCCACAGAGAGGAGGGGATTAGGCTGTTTTCCAGAGCACCAGAAGGCCAGACAAGGAATAATGGATGGAAACTGACCAAAGAGAAATTCAACCTGGAAATAAGGAGAAACTTTCTGACAGTGAGAGCAATCAACGAGTGGAACAGTTTGCCTGCGGAGGTTGTGAGAGCTCCAACACTTGAGGCTTTCAAAAGGAGATTGGACTGCTATTTATCGGAAATGGTGTAGGGACTCCTGCTTGAGGGGGGGGGTTGGACTAGATGACCTACAAGGTCCCTTCCAACTCTAACAATAATCTAATCTAATCTTTGTGGCAACCTCTTAGAAGAAAAATACAAGGCTATTTTAGGTGGTTGGTTATATATTAATATACTTAAACATTGCTTTCTAACAGTCCATGCACTGGCCATGTGTGATATGATCACACACATTCCCATTGATCAACATGTGGTATTGATAAGTAAGCAGAAATATTATATTTTTACCAGTATAATCAAAGTTACCAATTATTATACATAATAATGTAATATAATTAACTCAATTAAAATAGTATGTCATGTTCATCAAGGAAGAAATTGACAGATTCAATAATTGCTGGAAAATTAGTGTTCAAATTGCAACATTGCTTTAAATGATATGATCATAAGTTGTCATGACTTTTTAACTTTCTTTAGTAAATATGTTCTTTCAAATTATAGAGCAATTTATAAAAGGAGGACAAAGGATAGCCCTTATAAAGCAAAATAGCAACATCACAAATTTAGGACGATCCCATTCAACAGAACTTGTACAATGTTTTCAAGAATTTCTTTCTATATATGAAAAAATTAGGAGCAGGAAAACATAGAGATGTGGAGTGTACATACTAGTTTGTATTTTTTTATTTCTGATTTCTGTATCTTTATTTCTTATTTCTATATAAGCTGATTTAAATTTGACTTAAAGTTCATTTAGATAATGACATCAATATACATCTCAGGTTGCTTTCAATTGGTGTAGGAGAGAGGCATATTCTTGTGTCAGCCATCCCCAGCCTTTTCTACACACACACACACACACACACACACACACACACACACACACACACACACACACACACACACACCAGCAATGACTTACATCAAATTTTTAAATGCAGTGCTCCCATGGGAACATTTTGTTATTATTCCTGTTTCGTAATATCTGCTTCAAATAAAATGTTATATAGGAACCTGATTTTAGCATTAACATTTTTCTCTCTTTCGCTCTAAATCTTGGCCAATGTACAGTATATGGTGTTTCCTTTATATCCCATCTCCAGTTTTGCCCCCAAAGTTTACTTTTGCACTTAAATCTTGTTTATGTGAACTATTTTATTTCCTTTGTTAAAAACACTCCAAGTGGCTAATAAAAATATTTTAAAAGATGCAATTATTTAATATAAATATTTTAAAAATACAGGGCAATTGATTTCACTTTGTCAAGATATACCCTTAAAATTAGGAAAAAATTAGTGGGAAATATTTACTGCCAACTAATACTCCTTATAATTAGAAATGGCATGGAAGGGAATAAAACTTTTTTGATGTTGAGTAATAAGAAGCATTTAGTCCCTTCTCAATATGTATAAGGCTAGTTAACAGAGATTTATATATCAAAGTTTTTGGATGAACTGTAATACATCCATATTTTTAAACTTTTTTTTAATTCAAAAAATTAAAATACAGACAAAAAATAAAACAAAAAAATAAACAACATTAAATGTAATACATCCACATATTAAATACACAATAATGATGATTGTAATAGTTTACATAAGCTAAATACTGTATCTCAGACATTACTATTTTGCTTTAATTGTGATGATAGTTCTTCCTTCCACTTTTTTAATAAGTGTGGGGACTGAAAGACAAAGATGAGAAAAGGAAAAAGACTTTAGCAGTTAAGTTCTTTTGGAAGCCATGTAAGACTTTAAATACAAAACTTCAAGAGATTTTCATGTAGTCCAAGATTTTTTTCTTCTTCTATGCCATCTAGTGGTAAACTATTCCTCTCAGCTTTTCCAGTTAATTATGAAGCACATATTTGAATTCCTGTTAATTTTCAGACATGCTATCCTGGTGTGCGTGAAATATTTGAATAATCTGTATAAACAACTAAGTAACAAACCAACTGCATGCTATGTGGCAGAGTCTAATCTGTGCTGCTTTTTTAGATACCTGTTGCAGAAATATGCAGCTTTGGCAAATAAACATTGAGCCTGAAGAATATAAAAATGTGCATCCTTTATTTTATAATTTTAATATGGATTTCATTGCTTTCATAAAGCATGCATTGCTATGAAACCTTGTTTCTATGACAACCAGCCTGCAGTAACAAGGGACTCAAAGAAGATGCCAAGGACTTTAATAAATAGTTTTTTTGACAATATTGTGGATTTTTCCAATTTATTCCTTAGCCTTTGGACCAGAGTTTAAATAGATGAACTTCTTTTGGGCAGTTTTCCATATATGTGACTACCATATTGCAGGAAAAGTAATCCATTTTTCTTAATGTACATCTTTCTTGGCTTTAGTACTTAAAACCAAAAAGATAGAAGGATGGCATATATATTTAAAACTAAGTTGTCTGAGATGAAAAAGTGTTTCATTTATGAGGAGTCCTTGGTTCTCTCTGAGCTTGGTTGTTTGTTTGCTTGCAGACATTTCATTACCCAGCTAGGTAATATCATCAGTGTAAGAATGGGATTTGCACACTCACTCAATACTGATGATATTATCTAGTTGGGAAATGAAACATCTGCAAGTAAATAGTCAATCAAACTCAGAAAGCACCAAGGATTCTACTGTTCAATCCTGAGCTACAGATGTTCTGTTTTATTGGAACTCTTTATTTATTGATATTTAATGTAGTATACATATACCATTACACCATATTATTCCTGTAACACATTTCAGTTTCAAAAACTATTAATGCCATTAGTTAAGCATCTAGATTTCTATTTCAGAAACTGCTATTAGGTAAGTAAAAATAGAAATCTAATTCTTCCAGTGCTGATTGCAGGCTCCATTTGGGAGAAATTTATAAGAGATTCTTCTTTACTCATTTAAGTAGCTGCTGGGGATAGTGGTTAATTAAATAAGATAGATCAGTGGTGCTCAACCTGTGGTGTGCAGACCTCCTGGGGACCCACAAATGGGTCTGTGAAGGCTTGAAGAAATGTTATGATTTTAATCTTGAGTTAAGTCTTGGTGGTCCGTGGCCATGGTCTGTGGCCACAAAAGGTATTTAAAGGGGGTTCATGATGAAGCAAAGGTTAAGATATACTAAGATAGATCATTATATCCACACTAAATTGGGAGAAAGAATATTTTTTTTAAAAATGTCTTGATATGGGTAAAATTTAATCTATTGCTAAACTGGTCAATATTGAATGAAATAGGAGTTGTGATCATGTACTGTAGCAAATTCATCTTAATCAGAGTTTAATCATAATTTATCTATCTATCTGTCTGTCTGTCTGTCTGTCTGTCTGTCTGTCTAGCAATAGCAATAGCACTTATATACCGCTTCATAGTGCTTTACAGCCATCTCTAAGCGGTTTACAGAGTCAGCATATTGCCCCCAACAATCTGGGTCCTCATTTTACCCACCTCGGAAGGATGGAAGGCTGAGTCAATCTTGAGCCTGGTGAGA
Source organism: Diadophis punctatus similis (assembly GCA_023053685.1). Taxonomy (NCBI): domain Eukaryota; kingdom Metazoa; phylum Chordata; class Lepidosauria; order Squamata; family Dipsadidae; genus Diadophis; species Diadophis punctatus. The sequence continues at coordinate 84,752,190 of JALIGW010000003.1, read as the reverse complement.
TTTGAACAGCTGAACTGCTGAACTAGCAATCAGCTGAAGGTCGCAGTGCTGCTTTTAACCACTGCGCCACCTCGGCTCCTGTCTGTCCTCTCTCTCTCTCTCTCTCTCTCTCTCTCTCTCTCTCTCTCTCTCTCTCTCTCTCTCTCTCTCTCTCTCTCTCTCTCTCTCTCTCTCTATCTATCTATCTATCTATCTATCTATCTTAATCTGCCAGCTCACCTAATCTGTCAAAGTCATACATAGAATGCTGAGTACACATCTACAAATTCCATTGTAGATTATACTTTCCTATCAGTCTAACTTGTAGTGATGTTGGAGCAATGGTTGTATGCAGAAGGAAGTGGAATCCCACTTTTCTTCTTGTTATTGAATTACTCCTTTTTATGAAGCCTGAATTATAAACAGAATTGGCCGCAAATGGTAGTAATTCAACAAGAACAGAAGACGCCTAAGGAAATAAACTAAGATGAATACAGATGAAAGAAAGGCATCAGATTCTGTTATGTTACAGTGACAAGAAACACATCTTATAGGAAGCCCTGTTTAAAAATGAAGACAATGCTCAATATTAAGCACAGGGGTGGTTACATGGGTTATGTGGTTATACATATTGAGAGTCAGAGTATGTTATGGCAAGTGGGTGGCGGTGTATAATGGTCTGAAGTAGTGACGTTCCAAGGAGCAAAAGTTGCCTTTGTCCATAGCATTCCTTAAGCCAATGGTCCCCATACTTTGCGGACTGGCAGAGGCAGTGGAGGTGGCAGGAGAGAGATTGAATGATTCCACGCAATTGATGGGTGAGCACATGCATGCAACTCCTTTTGCACAAGTAGAAGGTGCGCAAGCATGCTACTCACAAAAATGGAGCTTCACGCACATGCTCACCTGCCATTTGTGCAAGTGGAGCTGTGTGCAGTGCCCTCACTGCTGCTTGTGCAGCCTGGTTCTGAAAGGGCTAAAGCCCAGTACCAGGCCATGGCCTGGGATTGGGGACACCTGCCTGCTCTCCGGGTAGTGCTAAATGGATGATAGTGATCAGATGCAGCCATATTGTCCTCCTTGGCCTCATGGCCGTAACAAACAGAAGAGTCTAAAGCAGTGGGGGGAGGGGCAATGCTGGTTTCTTTGGGGATTTGGAAGAGCCTGGATCTCCTCCATGGTGGAGCATTTCAGCTGGAACAGCAGTGCTGCCAGTCGGAGCAGCAGTGGATTACCTGACTGCCAGTGGTGGGTTCCTACTGCTGCGATCCACTCTATCGCACTGGTAGCGGTGGGCTGGTGACTTCACCAAGAGGATACCGACCTGGTGCGGTCGGTTGCTGGTCCCTAGGAGCCGCCATTTCTTTTTTTTGAATTTCTGGGCTTTTTTTCTTCCTGCGCATGCGCGGAAGCAAAATCTCACAAGGGGACGTGCATTCACGCGAGATTTTTTCCTTCCATGCATGCGCAAAAGCAAAAAATCACCGAAATTGCACATGCGCACGCATCCCCTCGCGAGATTTCAGTGCGATTTTGCTTGGTGATGCACACGCAGCGCACCGGTAGCAAGGTAAGAGAGCAACCCACCCCGGCTGACTGCCAGATAAAAGTGCAGCCTTATTGGGCCCTACTTGGGTGGTGAAAGAGTAGAGTGGCAGCTGGCAGCAATTTCTCTGCTGAAGGATTGTGAAGGAAACTGACTGGCAGTTGAGGGAGCTTGGTGTTGCCATAGATCAGCTGTTTCTCATTCAACTGATGAGTAGATATCAGCTCCCAAACCAATGATAACGTGGGTTGGTTCCCAGAAACATGACAGTGTGGCAGGGAAAGCTGTAAAACAGCCCTTCCCTCTACTTTGCAACTGCATGGGAAGAGACGATGGAGGCTTAGTAGACCAGACAATAGTGTAGGCTATTGCAAAGGTGCCTTGGGGCTGCAATGATCCCTGCAGAGGTATTCTCCATAGTGGGCGGAGCCATCCTCCAAGAATGGGTTAAATCTGCCCTCTAGCCAATCAGAACCGAGATTTTCAAAGTACAAAGCCTTGGCACCCCCTCTTTTCTTCTCGGTCTTTAGCCAAGAAGGACAGTGCTTAACCATTTTCGGATCCACCAACAACTACTGAATATTCCTGTTTTTCCTGCTTCTGTGAGTTACTGAATTATTGACTCTTGATTGACAGCTGTCACTCAGAGACCTTTTACTATCCTACAGCCCATTGGGTATTGGCCACTGGGCCTCACCCCAGCCGGGGCCTGAGGCTCCCCAGGGGGGGAAATAACCTCTTAATTGCACCCATTGTGTACGGAGGTTTCCTACCTTGATTGTCTTCTGAATGGCTGCAGCCTCTTATTGCCTGTCAGGGAGGGTAGGAATCCAGTTGTGAACTTTAGCCACGGATCACTGAGTCCGAGTGGCCTGGTTCCCCTCAAAACGGCTTGAGTTTGTCTCCAATAAGCCAGCTAAGCACCCAAAATTGACTTTGCAAGCTGACTTCGGCCGTGATCAATCGAGCAGCGTCAGGATTGGGTGCTAGCTTTTCCTTCCCTGCCCTGTGTTCAGAGAGAGGTCTAGGGCCAGGCAGCCTGACAGGCATAATTAAAAACAGCTGAGAGGCTCCTTCGGCGGGAAAAGCAGTTACGGAGCCGAAGAGATTGTTGCGGCGGCCATTTTGAATAATTTAAATTGATTGACAGCCGAAGACTGCAGGAGCTCCATTTAAAGCTACATCGCTCTTTTTTACTGCTGCTCGGCTGCCTCCTTCGTTCTCAGCTTGCCTTGCCCCCTGCTGCTTCCCACCTCAGCCAGAATGGCTGACAAAGCCAACAAGCAGGGGAAGGCGAGGCAGAAGACCCCCAGGGTCACTCCTGCTGCAGACAATGGCCAGGGGGAGGGGTTAGTTTCTATGAGCCCTGCCAGTGCCAGGGACAGGTCACCCCTGCGCCCCCTTTCTCCTGCTGATCGCCCTAAATCATCAGGCTCAGCACAGGGAGCTGAGCGGTCAAAATCCCAGGGCAAGTCCAGCCACAAGACTCGCTCTCATGAACGTGGCCACTCAGGGTCTAGCTCCCACAAGACCCAGAAGATTGCTCCCCCAGCCCCCCCGTCTCACACATCAGACTGCTCTGCTGACAATCTATCCCTGGAACAATTCGACTGTCATCTCAGAGAGGGGGATGTCTGGGGGGAGCAAGATGAAGGGACACTTGAAGAGGCACAGGTACTCCAGCCACCACCTCCTGACAATCCAGCCATGTCAGATGCCATGCAGGTGAGGATGGATGCTGCCATTCGTATGGGGCTTGAAGCTGCCATCAGGGCCATGGCAGAGCCTACTCAGGGGCAGTCTGCTCCACTGCCTCCCTCACACGCAGTTCTCCCCCAGGCCCTGAACATCACCACTCAGGGCGGGGTTGAGGACCGCAATGACTCTTCCCAGAGTTCAGAGGCATCACTTGACCAGCCTACACCTGACCTGGCAGAGGGGGATCAACTTGAGGAAGGGCCCATTGACATCAAAATGTCAGACGACGAAGACATGGCCCCAGAGCCACCCGTCATCATGGGTCTTTTTCACCCCAGCCTTTTCAGGTCGTTGCTGCACAAGGCGAGGGCCACGGCCAATCTGTCCACTGCCTAGGCCGAAACACCGAAGGCAGTGACTCAGGATGACCCCATATTCGAAGAGGCCACGACCTCAACTGCAGAGGTGATCCCTATCCCCAATTTCTTTGTGAATGCTTTGGTCAAGCAGTGGCAATCGCCCAGCCTGGGGCCCCTGGCCAGCGCGCAAGACAAACGCTACTTTAACGTAGCACCCCACCTGGCCCAACACCTGCAAGTGTCTTCCATAGATGATCCGGTGAGGGCTCTCTACTCGGCCACACAGCTCCCCGGCGAGCCTGATGAGCTGCTGCGACCAGAGGATCGTCGTACGGAGACGGCTTTACAGAAGGCACATCAGGCAGCTGCCTGGGCCATCAAAGCATCTACGACGGCCTCCTTCTTCTCTCGGGTCTCGCTAAAGTGGCTCCACTCCTTACAACAGCACATTCCGGCCTCAGACATTCGTGCCCAGCAAGACATCAAGAAGTTGTTGGCCGCAGCCCAATTCACTTCTGATGCCACTTTGCAGTCCGCCAGATTCTCTGCCCGCTCCATGGGGTCCACGGTGATCGCGAGACATATGCATTGGCTACGCTCCTGGCAGGCGGATGCGAGGCACAAATGGAAGCTAGCTGCAGCCCCCATCTCTGGCCCAGCCCTTTTCGGCCCGGCACTGGACCCGGTCACCACTGAAACTAAAGACAAACATAAAGTCTTGTCAAATTGCAGCAAAGCCCCTAAGAAACCCTTCTTTAAGAAGGCCTTAAAGGCACCTGACCACGGGTACACGTGGCCTCAGAGCCAGTCGGGGTATCAAGGGCAGTCGGGCTACCAGAGCCAGACCGGATACCAGGGCCAGTACGGGGGACGGTCACGGGCTAACGCAGATAGGACCTTCAAGGGATTCAGGTCCAAACGGCCCCTTAGAGGAGCCGGTGGTCGCCCTTACTGCCGGTAAACCTAGCACCGTACCGGTTCCTCCCATTGGGGGTCGCCTGGCATTATATGCCGGTCGATGGGAGGAAATCACCAACGATGCATGGGTCTTGCAGACCCTTTCGTCAGGGCTATCTCTCGAATTTCTCTCCTCCCCCCCGAGGTTTTTTCTACGCTGCCCCTTGTCTTCCAACACTGCAAAATGGGCCCTGATGAACCAGGCAATCCAGCCATCCAACAGGTGCCCAGGGACCAGCAGGGGCAGGGATTCTATTCCATTTTATTTGTAGTCCCAAAATCCTCGGGCGGGTGGAGAGCCATTCTAGATTTAAAACGCCTCAATAAATACATCTGTTATAAGAAGTTCAAGATGCACACCCTGCAATCAATTCTGGCGGGCATTAAGCCAGGCGACTTTCTCGCCTCAATTGACCTCTCGGAAGCCTACCTCCACGTGCCTATCAATTCGGACCACCGCCAATACCTCCGGTTTTGTTATGCAGGGGTGCATTACGAATACCAGGCGTTGCCCTTCGGCCTATCTTCTGCACCTAGAGTGTTCACGAAGATCTTGGCCGCCTTGACCGCCCACCTGCGGGCTATCCCCGTGCGTGTCCAGTGCTACCTGGATGACATTCTCATCCAGTCTTCCTCTCTGTCCCAGGCAGAGCTGGACATCCAGGTAGTCCTTAACACCCTCGAGCACCACAGGTTCCTGGTCAACATAGGGAAGAGTCAACTGTCTCCTTCGACCAGGGTCACTCACCTGGGGGCCATCATTGACTCTCTGGAGTGCAGGGTGTACCTGTCCCTGGAGTGGAGGGACAGCATATCGGCCTTAGTCCAGCAAGTTCTGGCCAAACCAAGGGTTCCCCTGAATCAGCTGTCTTCGCTCCTGGGGAAGATGATTTCAGCCATACACATCACCCCATGGGCACACCTGCATTCCAGAGACCTCCAATAGTTTCTTCTCCCGTTTCAGCGGGCCAACCGCAGCGCTTCCCCAGCCAAGGTTCTGGTCCCAGCCGCAGTCCGCACATCCCTCAGATGGTGGTCCTCGGCCGCTCTTCAGAGAGGGACAGAGTTCCTGGAACCACAGAGCCTGACCCTCACCACGGATGCCAGCACCGCCGGCTGGGGAGCTCATCTCGGGTCCCAGATTGCACAGGGCACCTGGACTGCCCCCGAGCAGACCCTCCCCATCAACCTCCTGGAACTGCGGGCGGTGAGACTAGCCCTAGCCCACTTTCAGGGCAGTTTGTCAGGCAAACACGTACTGGTCCTGACGGACAATATAACAACAAAGGCGCATATCAACCGTCAGGGCAGAACCTTCTCCAGGGCCTTGATGGCCGAGGCCAGGACTCTGGGACTCTGGGCAGAGCGGAATCTCCACTCCATCACCGCAGAACACATCTCCGGGGTGAGCAACACGACGGCGGATTGGCTCAGCCGGAATTCCATCGATCCGGTGGAGTGGTCGCTACATCTGGACCTGTTTCAACAAATCATCAGTCGGTTCGGACTGCCGGTCATCGACCTCTTCGCCACCCCGGAGAATGCCAGACTGCCCAGGTTCATCACCAGGTTCCGGACACAAGGGGCAGCAGATACCGACGCTCTTCAATGCGCCTGGCCGCCAGGACTACTCTACGCCTTCCCTCCCCTCCCCCTGATCCCCAGGGTCATCCGGAGGGTCCTGCAGCTGAGGGCGGAGATAATCCTTCTGGCGCCGCACTGGCCCAGGCGGGCATGGTTCGCGGACCTTATGTCCCTGTCCGTGTCACCTCCCTGGCGGATCCCGCCGACAGAGTGGTCGCTTGCCCAGGGGTCAGTCCATCATCCAGAGCCGCACTGGCTACAACTGACCGCCTGGCGCTTGAGCGGATCACTCTGAAACACCGCCTGGTCCCGGACAGTATTGCCTCAATCATGTTGGCCTCCAGGAGGCCCTCCACTGAACGTATTTATTCCGCCACAGGGAAAGCGTTTTGCCGCTGGTGCGCACAGGTGGGTTACTCCCCCGTAGAATTATCAATAATCAATGTCATTCAATTTTTACGCCAGGGGCTTGCTAAGGGGCTCTCGCCCAACACGCTCCGCCGACAGGTGGCAGCGCTGTCCACGGTGCTTTCCTGCCAAAGTTTAGATTCCCTTTCTGCTCACCCCCTACTGAAGCAGTTCCTGAAGGGGGCTTCGAACCTATGCCCTCCGGTGGTCCATAGGTTTCCTACCTGGGACCTCTCGAAGGTGCTCACTGCTCTGACGACCGGGCCGTTCGAGCCACTCTCTACGGCATCTCTAATTCACTTAACGTACAAAGTGGTTTTCCTTGTAGCAATAACATCTGCTCGCCGGATCTCTGAACTGGCGGCCCTGTCCGTGAGGGGGGACCTGTGTGTCTTCCATTCCAACAGGGTGGTGCTGCGCTTGGACCCCACCTTCGTTCTGAAGGTAAATACGTATTTCCACAGGGCGCAGGAGATTGTTCTCCCTAGTTTTTACCAAAATGCGATTAATGACTCTGAACGGACATGGCACCTGCTGGACGTCAGGCGTGCCCTGGACATATATGTGCAGCATACGTCCAGCTTCAGGCGCACTGAAGCCCTGTTTGTATCCTTTCGTCCCTCCTCCATGGGCTCCAAGGCATCATCTTCCACAGTGGGCCGTTGGCTACGGGCAGCCATTTCCTTGACTTACGAACAGCTGTCCTTGCCCCGGCCCCCCGGACTTACCGTGCACTCTACACGCAGCGCGGCCACCACGGCGGCCTGGAATGCACGAGCAGCCATCACGGAGGTCTGCCGGGCGGCTACATGGACTTCTCTGACCCCATTTGTCCGGCACTACAAATTAGACTTATATGCCTCGGAGGAGGCGGACTTTGGTTGGAGGGTGTTACACCAAGGTGTGGGGGACAGTGGCAGCTCCAGTCAAGTGTAGGTCACCCGCCCTAGGGACAAGGGTCTTTGGTATGTCCCATTCTTGGAGGATGGCTCCGCCCACTATGGAGAAGGGACGTTGTTACTTACCTGATACGTCCTTTCTCATAGGGGGGAGCCATCCTCCAAGTCCCTCCCTGGTCTGGGTTTGGTCTGGACTGCCACACTGATGTAAATATGTTCATGATTCTTGGTTCCAATGGTTGACTTATCTAATTTTGATTATCCTATTAATAAAACGGTTGGTTGATGGTTAAGCACAGCGAGTTTCACCTTCTTCCCTCGAATAAAAGAGGGGGTGCCAAGGCAAGAGGGTGGTATTTATACTTTGAAAATCTCGGTCCTGATTGGCTAGAGGGCAGATTTAACCCATTCTTGGAGGATGGCTCCCCCCTATGAGAAAAGACGTATCAGGTAAGTAACAACGTCCCTTTGTACATTTTAAAAGCTGATTTGTGTCTTACAGCTGTCACTTGACCAGCCACATAGGAGAGTGGTCACACTTTCTTTGCTTGATGCTTTGGACTGCCTGGAGTTTGCAGTGGAGTGGAGATCCCAAGGCACGTGAACTGGACAATGTTTGTGGCTGCTGGTACCCAGCTGGATTGGCCAAAACCACCATATGGACTGGTTGTTGGGAAGCGGGCTAAATGGGATTGGGCCTTGCTCCCACCCTTGGAGAGAGTTAGGAATAGGATGCAGGGCTTTATCTGGAAAAGGCATTGGAGGTGAGCCTCCCCCCCATTGTACAGATGAGAGAAGGTTATTTGGTGGAACCTGAACTGCATGAGTTAGGACGGTGAGTTGTAAGTATTTAGGTAGGGAGGACCTGAGCAGGAGGGGCACTACTGCCAATGGCCAGGACTGTATCTCTCTATTTTTGTTTCTTGGCTATTAGGATGAGTTCATTTGTCTTGGGAAAAGGCAAAAATAAGGAGAGGCAACTGACCAGTAAAAAGGGGAAGAGAGCAGGGAAAGGCACTGCAATGGTGATGGGCATGGCAAGATAATTCCTAAAAATCTGATAATACCATCAGGTCTAGGGACTCCAGATAACTGGCAAAATAGTGAGGTGGCTTTATTGCCATTGCTTTCTTTCCTGTTTTATCTTTGCACTTTTTATAGTCATAAAGTGTTTTTAATCAATAACAATTACACACACACACACACACACACACACACACACACACACACACCTCTCTGTGTGTCTCTGTCTCTGTCTCTATCTCTATCTCTCTATCTCTAGTTCTGTTATACACCCCCAGAGCCACTTATTTGTGAGATGGGAGGGTCTATAAATCTGACAAATAAATAAATAAATATTAAGAGCAAACAGGAAGGATCTTTCCTCTTTTAATGTTTCCTTGGCAGAAAGTGGTATCAACATTCCTATATTTGAAAAACCGTATGTTTATCTTACTGGGTCAAAGTTTACACCATAATAATTAGTGTTAGACTTCAGCACATTAAATGCAGAAGATAGGGGGGGGGTTGTTTTTACTATTCCTGGTTTTTATTTCCACTATAGATAGATTTTTGGTGGAGACCAGGTTTTATATTGAATTTGTATAGCTAGTAAGATAATAAACAACTGCACTGGGCTGATAGCAGATTACTATTGGCATTTGAAGTCAGAAGCTGAAAAATTCTGTATTGAAACTGTCTCACTGAACCACAGATAAAGTATGTTAAAAATGTTAAAAAAATAAAGACAAATGCAGGCTGATGGAATTAACAATAGTGTGCTTATCAAACAGATTATGCTTTGCTCTCATGCCAAATTCTACATTTATAGTTTTTGGTAAGAGTGTATGTTTACTTACAAAATAGGGCAGTATTGTTTTAAAGATCCCAGATTAGAAGCCCAATCCCCTTTTTATTTAATATTACTTCTGCTAAATTTGCTTTTGAGATGATGGCAGTGGAGACAAAAGAACTGATTCTATCCATATACACTTTAAAGCTAATTGCAGACAAAGCATCAGAGGAAGGGGAGAGTCTCAATAGAGATAATATGATATATTCATTGATCACCAGAGGTGGGTTCCTGCCTCTGATTGCCGGTGCGGTTAATCGCTGAGTTCGGCACAGAGCCGAAGACGCTGTTCCTGTTCGCGGAGCGGGAGCTTTCCCCGGGCGCTTTCCCCACCCGCATGGATGTCGCCAATTGCGTTCTTTTGCCCTCTGCGCATGCGGAATGCTTTGGGCATGCGCAGAGGGCAAAAGAACGCAATTGGCGACATCCATGCGGGCGGGGAAAGCGCCCGGGGAAAGCTCCCGCTCCGCGAACGGGAGCAGCATCTTCGGCTCTGCGCCGAACTCAGCTATTAACCACACCAGCAATCAGAGGCAGGAACCCACCTCTGTTGATCACACATATAATTTAAAATGCATTATCAAGGGAATGTAACAGAGGTTGCTTCCGGTTCGGACCGGTTCTTTAGAACCGGTAGCGGGAATCCCCCCCCTGGTTCGCTGAACCGGGAGCGATCTGTGCAAAGCAGCATATAAAAAAGCTAACAAAATACCTTTGCTTTCTGCATAGAGAGAGTTGAAATATTGGAACTAAAGAATTGTGCCAAACGCTTCATAAGATTTATAGGTTTTGTGGAGGGATTTGAAGGAAACAGAAGAGAAGGTGATGAGGAACTGTTGGGGTATGAGCTCTAAGCCAGCAGGCCCCAAGCTTTTTGGCACCAGGGACCAGTTCCATGGAAACAGGTTTTTCTGTGGACTGGAGGGGGTATATATATATATACTGTGTATGTGTGTGTGTGTGTGTGTATGTGTGTGAAGCCAAATTAAAAGAACTTGCAACAACAGTAGAAATAGTGGAGAAAAGGTCATGGAACATGAAGAACTGGACAAGGCCAGGTGAAGATGTATTGAATGGCTTTTGGTTGAAACATCTGACTGCTCTACACCTATTCCTTGTCAAGCATGTCTCAGCCAATAGTTTAGAAGTAAATATATCATGCAAATAGCAATAGCACTTAGACTTATATACCACTTCACAGTGCTTTATAGCCCTCTCTAAGTGGTTTACAGAGTCAGCATATTGCCCTCAACAATCTGTCTCCTCATTTTACTGACCTCGGAAAGCTGGAAGGCTGAGTCAACCTTGAGCTGGTGAGACTCGAACTGTCAAACTGCAGGCAGCAGTCAGTCAGCAGAAGTAGCCTTCAGTATTGCATTCTAACCACTGCACCACCAAATGAAGAAGATCTTAAAGTCCAAGCTTGGTAGAGGAAATACCATAAAGGTAATGAACATCTTGGCAATTCCACTCATTAGATACACAACTGGAATAGTGGACTAGACTCAGGAAGAACTAAAAACACTGGATAAGAAGACCAAAAAATAATCATGCTTTTGTCCATGCAGTGATCCTGACAGACTCTACTTACCAAGGGAAATAAGTGGGCAAAGAATGTTGCAAGTACATCAGACAGTTAAAGAAGAAGAAAAAAAGCATTAGAAGAATATCTGAAACTACTATACACAAAGATTTACTAAATATCAGAGAAACTAAACTGGCCCACAAGAAAGACCAAATGAAGAATAAAAAAGAGACATGGTAAGGCAAAGTATTATATGACCAATACATATAAATTTAGCAAACAAAACAAATAAGAACAAGACTTGCCAATGACTAAGAGTAGGAAAGTTGAAGAAACAGACAGAGGGGCTAATTCTGGCTGCAACAAGTAGAACCACAAAATAGATAAAATAATATAAAATGCTTTTGGGCTTTACAATTCAATCTGACAAGCACTGCCACATAACACCCAGTGGTGGGTTTCTGCCGGTTCGGACCGGTTCTTTAGAACCAATAGCGCCGACTCCAAGCTGAGAGAGAACCGGTTCTATGTGTCCGTGAAAGTGGGCCCGCCTGCCTGCCCCTGGGTTATACTGACCTTTATCTCTGCTTCCGAAGCCCAGCTGATCAGGGGCTGCAGATTGAATTGCCGCTCCGCAGCTGTTTTCCATGCTCCCTGCCTAGTTTGCAACTCGGAAATTCTATTCCCTCTGAACTGCGCATGTGCGTGCAGTGAAGCGCGCACTCAGTGAACCGGCAGTGATGAAAAGCAGAACCCACCCCTGATAACACCCCATAATTGCCACATAAACGCCCCATTAAAAATGCTGGATGGTAGACATTGCAGTACCTGAAGACAGCAGAATAGAAGAGAAAGAAGTGAAGAAAATAATAAAATAAGACTTGCAAACACAAGTAGAATGAGTTTATCAAAAGAAAGAAAAGATAGTGCTAATAGTAACAGGCACATTGGATACAATTTCAAAGCATCTGGAGCAGGGGTGAGTTCTATCTTACCTTGCTGCCAGTGTTGTGGCTCGCCAGCAGCCCGTGCAGCTGGTAGCTGATTCTGACAGCAAAGAGGCTGATGTGGTGATGTGCTAGTGGCCTGTGCAGCTGGCACCCGAGTCGATCAGTGAGAAGGCTGGAGAGGACTCAGTGCCAGAGGTGGAGATTCAGCCAGGGCCTTCAGAACCACCAGAAGCTCCCATCAGTGATGAGGAAGAAGAGGAGGAGCCTATTCTCAATGCACAGGCACGCGGAGCTGCCAAAAGGCAGGAATGGTTCCTCAAGAGGAGGTCTCCTCGAGAGTAAGGCTTGGGGCTAATTGGCCATTCCCTTAGCCTATTTAAGGGATGAGCTAAAGGAGCCAATTTTCAGGAAACAACTTCATTCATATTCCTTCGTGTCTTGACTCCAGAAACGTCTGACTCGCTCTTGTTCTCTCTCTTGGCATTTTTCCTGCACATTGCTTCTGGGCATTTTGCCAGCCACCGTAAGATTGCCGTTATCTACAAGATTGTTTACTCAGAATTGAGTTATTATTTCATGGACTCGTGCTGGCTGTTAATGAAGTTGAATTATCAGCCGGTGTTCAGAAAAGACTGCTTTAAACTGTATTTGTGTTTGAAAGAAAGCTCATTAGTAGTCCCTAATTAGTAAACTAAGGTTTGTACAGACTTTGTGTATGCTGCATTCTGCCAGTTCACTGTCTCCCGTGCCTCGTGGGTGTGTGCGTGTTTTGCGTGTGCATGCAGGCGCAGTGGCAAAAAATCCCAATTTTTTTTAAAGGTGAAAACAAAATGGCGATGCACACACAGTGCCATAAACTCGGCTTCTGCGCATGCGCAGAAGAAAAAAACTGGAAAAAAATTTGGGGAAAAGAAATTCGGGAAAAAAAATCCCCCCGAAAAATCCCCCCAAAAGATGGTAGTGCCCATGGACCGGCACCAACCAAACCAGTTCTGTGATGTCGTCGTGACATCACCAGCAGGTTGCTACTGGTTCAGGCAAACCGAACTGGGAGGAACCCACCTCTGATCTGGTGCACCATTTGAATGCCACTGGTATTGACAAAATGCCCCTCAATCAATTGCAAAAGACACCTTTACTTGGAACAGCCTATATCCTGTGATGATACCTTTAATACCATCAAACAATATTGGTTTATCACAGGTCCTTGGGAAGAGACTCAATAGGTGGATAAAAATGTCAAATCCAACCTAAACAATCAGAAAATTTAATTGATGAGGAATTCTATTCTAACCCCCACATATTTTAGTTTGAAAATTAACATAATTGAATACTAGGTGTAACTTTAATGAGTTTCTTTTTTAATCAAAACATTGAGGTTAAAATATTAGGCAAGAGTGAGAACAACAAATGGAAAGCAAAGTTAAAATAAAACAAGCTCAAATCCAAGGATTACTTTTCAAACAGGCCAACTTGCTTATGACATATAGCAATAACACTTATACTTATATACCGCTTCATAGTGCTTTACAGCCCTCTCTAAGCAGTTTACAGAGTCAGCATATTGCCCCCAACAATCTGGGTCCTCATTTTACCGACCTCAGAAGGATGGAAGGCTGAGTCAACCTTGAGCTGGAGAGATTTGAACAGCTGAACTAAAGCTAGCAGTCAGCTGAAGTAGCCTGCAATGCTGCGACTCTAACCACTGCTCCACCTCGGCTAATAATTCGTAATCACAGGCATTCCAGCAGTACTTTATTTTTGCTTTCCCACCTTCTTATTTGATTTAAATCTATGTTTTGGAAATCAATTGGAACTTGTGAGATTTAAAACTTGTATCCTTCTTTTCTTGTTTGGAAAGATACTAAACTAGACCCTCATCTTGCAAGCTATTGTAACTTTTAATCAATATTACAGGGGAACACCAAAATGAAGCTGTAGCTTCCAAAGTACTATACCAAGCTTATTTTCAAGGCAGAAGGCAGCCAGTGACTCATGCATTGTTTATGCATCTCTTAATGGCAATATGAAAAGACGGTTGGCTGAGCAAATAATAATGGATAAAATATGACACCGAATAAAACTACCCAATCAGAAAGATTAATTTCTTTACAAATATTTGCATTTTTAGATTTCCAAAACAGATAATAATGAAAATTGTACATCCATTCTAAATATATCTTCATGAGAGTCCCATTGGTGGTATTTGGGTTACCTGCATGGAAAAATCCAAGCATACAACTTCTCATGCTGTTATCAGAAAGTGAGACCCATTTGATGTAGAATAAAGGCCCAGAGTCTTACAAGTAGCTTTGAGCTTGTTTCTGTAATGAATAGTGCCAAATTGCCTTCTGTTCATTGATTTCAGCATTATTCTAGCTGGGTCTTGCTTTCTTGCTTCATGTTGTATGACTAGAGATAAAAAAGGATTGTGTATGTAGCAATACAATAGCACTTAGACTTATATACTGCTTCACAGTGCTATATAGCCCTCTCTAAGCGGTTTACAGAGCCAATCGGCAGTCAGTTTGGCAGTTCAATTGTCATCGACTCAAGGTTGACTCAGCCTTTCATCCTTTCAAGGTCGGTAAAATGAGGACCCAGATTGTTGGGGGCGATATCTGTGGTGGGATTCAAAAAAATTTATTACCGGTTCTGTGGGCGTGGCTTGGTCGGCGTGGCAGGGGAAGGATACTGTGAAATCTCCATTCCCACCTCACTCCAGGGAAAGGATACTGCCAAATCTCCATTTCCTCCCCACTCCAGGGCAAGGTTACTGCAAAATCCTCATTTCTTCCCGATCAGCTGGGACTCAGGAGGCAGAGAATAGATGGAGGCAGGGCCAGTCAGAGGTGGTATTTACCGGTTCTCCGAACTACTCAAAATTTCCGCTACCATTTCTCCAGAACTGGTCAGAACCTGCTGAAACCCACCTCTGGGCGATATGCTGACTTTGTAAACCACTTAGAGAGGGCTGTAAAGCACTGTGAAGTAGTACTGTATATAAGTTTAAGTGCAATTGCTATTGCTACATACATATGTGGAACACATAACTGTTTAATCAGCCTTATTTGACAAGAATTGAACATTTGTCACCTAGAAGATACTGGGATATGCATTTCAATCAGCAATGTGTTCAGGTACCTTGGTTGTACAGTTTGTGCCTGTTGAGTGACTGCCCCATACAGCAGCAGTTCTCATTTATGGCAGTGATGGAACCAATCCTCACTTTTATGACCTTCACAGTTCTGGAAAGGAAAGGAGGGATGAAATAAAACAGGAGTACAATTGCAGTTTTACTTAGGGACTGCTTCAATTAACAACCAGGTTGCTGGTCCCAACTGAGGTTGCTAAATGAGGATTACCTGTAATTGTACCCCGTCTTGAGTTTCTACATGGGTAAAGTTGGAAGACAATGATAATTGTTAGAAATTAGTATTCTCCTTTAGTGAATTACAGACTCCGTGTTCATTTTTTGAAGGTTTTGAAATGAAGCCGAGATATTGTAAAAGGGGTGATTTCAACATTTTTTTTAGTTCAGTAATGTGATTCAAAACCCAGAAGGATTAATGGGATACCTCATATAGTGTAACTACTTGATTTTAGATGGAGAACATGATTATTGCACAGTAGTCAAATATATAATAGGCTAACAATATTTCATAAGCCATTTCAGAATTCATTTGGGCAGTCTGGAAAAGAGAGGCGGATTTAAAAAAAAAAAACCAAACAACTAGATTCTGTGCCAACATACTTATTTGGCACAGTTTAAGAGCAACTGTAGTTTACCATCTTGAAAATGATAATGTAAATATTCCTGACAGCAATGAGAAAGTGATTCTCCTCTCTCCTCTCCTCTCCTCTCCTCTCCTCTCCTCTCCTCTCCTCTCCCCTCCCCTCCCCTCCCCTTCCCTCCCTCCCTCCCTCCCTCCCTCCCTCCCTCCCTCCCTCCCTCCCTCCCTCCCTCTCTCTCTCTCTCTCTCTCTCTCTCTCTCTCTCTCTCTCTCTCTCTCTCTCTCTCTCTCTCTCTCTCTCTCAGCGTAGCCACTTAGGCTAAAGTCTTTCCATCAACAGAATAGCATAATTATTTAAAAACAAATTTCACATTAATATTCCCAGAACAATTTAATCAGAATAGATATTTTGCAATGAGAGCCAGCTTAGTGCAATGGTTAAGTCATCAGGCTAGAAACCAGGAGACTGTGAGTTCTAATGCTACCTTAAGCACAAAACCAGCTGGCTGATCTTGGGCCAGTTATTTTAGCTCAGCCCTAGAAAGGAGGCAATGCTAAACCACTTCCGAAAAACCTTGCCAAGAAAACTGCAGGGACTTGTCCTGGCAATTAGACATGATTGAATGAAGGGAGAAAAAAAAGACATCTTGTATTATTTTTCCATTTGTTTTAGAATTGGACCTGGTGAAATGAATTACCATATTTTCTGGAGTATAAGATGCACCTTAGTTTTGGGGGAGGAAAATAAGGGAAAAAATCTACCTACCAGGTATTCTTTTGGCTAGCATCCTTAGTCTGGTCAGCTTCAGCACATTATTTTATCCCCTGGTTAGGGCTGAAAAAAAACCTTTTTCAGAGGGAATAGCAATGAAAACAAGCCTGCAAAGACTTAGGGCTGGAAAAACACTTCTTCGGAGGGAGTAGGAATGAAAAAATCCTGCAAGCTGGGAAGATCGTTAGCACCTCGTTAGGGCTGGGGGAAAAAGCTTCGAAAAAGCTACATTTGGAGTATAAGACATACCCAAATTTTCAGCCTCTTTTAGGGGGGAAAAAGGTGTGTCTTATACTCCGAAAAATATGGTATTCAACAACATTGCATTCTTTTTTCAACTCACTGATTCATATCATCACTGCTTTACAAATAATTAAAAGGGCTACATATATAAAATTTAGGCACTCTTCCTTTATGGGAGCATCCTTAACAGTAAATTATGCTTTATCCCTTTTTTGTTGTATGCTGTCCAGTTGTAAAGTGTCCCAGTTCATTTCAATGAACTGGGACACTTTAGAAATAAATATGATAAAGAATTTTGAAAATACTCCAAACAACAAATCTCTAAATACAAACTGTATTTTTAGTGCAATCTCAGATGTATTCAAAATTCAAATTATAAATCTCAGGCAGTATAATCAGTATTCTTATTCTTAATATTAAGCAGTATTATGGAATGAGATTTTAAACCATATTGACTATCTTCCCACACCAAAATCTTTTTGTTCCCTTGATAAAAATCTGAAATAGTGTTGTAATAAATATTCTCATGAATGTAACTCACCAATAACAGTGATCCTATTAGATTCTCAATGTAGTCTTGTTATTAATATTCTGTTTGCAGTTTGTCATGGTACAACAATCATCTTCAGATGTTATTATCCCTAGGCACCTAAAGTTACATAGAGAAGGACTAAGCAGGCCTGTTCCTAATATTCCCATCTCCTGCACTTCCACATCTGAATTTCATATTTTCGGGAGGAATATTTGAAACAATAAAAATGTATTCAGATAAACATGCTACCCTTTGCAGAGCAGTAGATCATCCAATATTCTCAGTTATATGAAAGATCTTCAAAGTGTTCAGTTTTAATACCTAAAGATCCCCCTTAAGGTCAAACTCAGAGCCAGAAAGGATATTGAATTCACACATGTACTCATTGCATGCTCCTTTTTTACATTTATTTATGTATTAAATTATATGCCATCGAATCTTATAAGACTCACATCAGATAATTAGAATAAGCACATTCCATTAAATGAAAAAAGCCATAATAAACACCAGAAATAGTCCCATTTACCCCAAACAATAATCAAATACTGAAGCCACTTAAATACATATACGTTGAATGGTGAAAATAACTTCCAGAGGATCTCTTTCATTAAATCTCTAGAATACGAAGGGGGTAGACATCACTTTCCATTTTAAATTGAAATTCTGGTAACAACTAAAATAATATTAAATTTTAAAGGGAAGGAGATCAAAATATAAAGTCTCCACTGGAAAACAAGGTTTCACAAATCTGTTCCAGTCATTTTGAAACTAAGTGACAGGGCAAATCACAACTTTTTCCATTTTTTTTCAATACCCTTCTTCTTCTTCTTCTTCTTCTTCTTCTTCTTCTTCTTCTTCTTCTTCTTCTTCTTCTTCTTCTTCTTCTTCTTCTTCTTCTTCTTCTTCTTCTTCTTCTTGTTATTATTGTTATTATTGTTATTATTGTTATTATTGTTATTATTATTATTATTATTAAGCTGCCTTGGTTGCCAGCCATCGAACGATGGTTTAAGTAATCACAGAAATTCAGCCCCTGTCTGAACAGCAGAAGGAAAAGAAAGAAAGAAAGAGTATCAAATGTTAGGAGCCGAGGTGGCACAGTGGTTAAAGTGCAGCACTGCAGGCTACTTCAGCTGACTGCTAGTTCAGCAGTTCAGCTGTTCAAATCTCACCAGGCTCAAGGTTGACTCAGCCTTCCATCCTTCTTAGGTCGGTAAAATGAGGACCCAGATTGTTGAGGGCAATATGCTGAACTCTGTAAACCACTTAGAGAGGGCTGTAAAGCACTATGAAGTGGTATATAAGTCTAAGTGCAATTTTTATGCCAGAAACTATGAGACTTAGAGTTTTCAAACTCTCAGCTCCAGGAATCTTGCATGGAAATACTTTTTGCATCATTTTCTTTAGGTTTTTCCTCTTGTATGTTACAGTGAGTCCCAGCACCCAAACTTTTTATATCTTTTTGGAGGTGCGGAATGGAACGGAAAATATCCACCTGTGTTGCTTTTTAAAACAACCGCTTCAATGTTTACAATTATCTAGGATAAATTGTTGGAAGCATAAATGGTTCAGGAGCAGGAAAGTGGGTGTCTAGTCATCATATGAAACAGGCTTTCATGTATGACTCTAGAGACTGTACAGCACTTTCTCAAGAAGTAGGTCATAGTGTTCTTTCTTTTTTCCACCTACATAACTCATGATGGCATTACTGCAGTGAGGCAGATAGCTTTGAACATTTGCATTTCTGGTTCAGAGGTTGTTAGAGGCATGGCAATTAGGTAACAATCCTGTGGAATTTGTGGCATTAATAAGAAGAAGGTATATTAACATTCATCTAGTGTCTGTATCCACCTACTCATGCAATCTAACAGAAATTCTTTGAGAGAGTTAGCAAATATACTGAAGGCAACAAGAATCTTTGCGGGAAAGAAATGTAATTTTCAAGCTTTATCTTCGTTTTTAAGAGTTAGTTACAAACAGGGAGATAATTTAAAAGCTCATCGGTAGATCCATTCTTTCAAGATAATTAGGCTGCTACTGATCAGTCCTGACATGTCCTAGTCTATTGTGAGCCCTTCTATATAGTATTTCTCCATTCAGCCCAGTTCTAAGACAAAAATAGCTAAGGAATATAAAACTTCACAAGCACTGTGTGAATCCTGAAACACAAGGTGGTTTTGTGATTATGCACTATCGTGCATGGGGAAGATTGCAATGAGAATTCACTCATTAAACCAATCAAGCCAAATATCTAGGTATAGAAAAGAGTTTATCGGGAAAAGGAAAATCTAGAGAGAGAAAAGAGAAGGCAACAAACACACAGTAACGGAGGCAGACTTTTGCTTTATTTAATCAAGCAGAACTTCCATCTGATGTCCTGAATTAAGCCAGCAAATCAGAAATTCTTTAAAGGTTGAATCCATCTTCCCAAAACACTTGGTAGAATGATAATGGCACAAGATCTAATTATCATGCCTCACCAGTTTGCCACTATAGAAACGGGATAACATGAAAGTCAGATTTTGGAGAAGCAAAAGCTAAATTTCATTTATTCAAGCTCTTTATCACTGGAACAATATGGTGATTCTTTTAAACACTGTTACAGTTTATAAAAACTAGGAGTTGTTTTACAGGGTCTCTCTGACATTGAAGGCTTCATGATATCCAGTGTTTAGTGGGTGGGATCAGTGGTGGGCTGCTTCATGGTTGTGCAGGTTCAGGCGAACCCTTAGCTATGATTGCTGGCTGGACCCATCCGCCCACCCACCCTTGTGCTATGCTTTCCATATATAACTAACTTTCTGGCTCGTTCCCCCCACCCATGCTTCCCAGCTGAGTTCCGTGCTGCCCCTGCTGTACTCACCGGAGCTGCCTGAGTTCATTAGCGGCATGTTTGAAGCTCTGTTTCAGTCCCAAAGGGGCGTGTACGAGCTCACAACCAGCAAACCCATTGTGAACATTAGTGCAGCCCACCTCTGGGTGGGATGCATGTGTGTATCTATCAGTTTCCTTTAAAATGTTTCATTTCAATTACAAGTGACCATTTCTTCCTGATATGATGGCTTGACTGGCAGTAGTTTTTTTTGTTTCTTTGTTTCTTTGTTTTGTTTTTTTGTTTTTGTTTTTTTTGTTTTTGTTTTGTTTGTTTTGTTTTGTTTGTTTGTTTGTTTTGTTTTTGACTCCCAGTGGCTGCCGGGACAAGGTTCTGAAGTCCTCTTGGGAAGATTTGTCACACGTCATTTGCCATTGCCTCCTTCCTAGGACTGAGAGAGGGATAATGACCCAGGATCACCAAGCAGGCTTTGTACCTAAGGTGAGACTAAAATTCACAATCTCCTGGCTTCTAGCCTGATACTTTAACCACTTCAGCAAACTGGCTACTATGGTTAAGGATCCTTCAACCCATCCTGTTCCATAATTTGCCTTGTACAGTATTAAGCAGGTCCCCATTAGGGGATTTTTCCCCGACTCAGAATATGCTAGTTATGGAGATTGTCAGGGAACCTAGAGAAAAATGTATTGCCAGATAGGGGGAGGTGTCCAGATAGACAATTATTTATTTTGAATAATAATAAATTGAATTATTTAACTCTAGGGGTGCTGGAAAACTAAAAATTATGAACCATTTTGTTCAAGAGTTTCAACATTTTTTCCTTTGAAGAACTAAAGGAAATTGTTTTCCAAAATAAGCGATTTTTAAATGATTTTTTAAATTGTATCCTCTAGTTGCTCATAACTTGATGAGTTTTGTGACTGTGTTTCTATTTTGTGACCTTTATCTGAGTTATTTCAGCCCCTAAGAAAACCAAAAATTTAAAAAATTAACTATAAACTGTTGCATATTACGTGTGGGTATGTATGTTGGTTTTATTTCAACATCTGATTTCTTCTAAATTGCAAACATGGTCTAGACCAGGGGTCAGCAACCTTAAACATTCAGAGAACCAGTTGGACCCATTTCCCACAGAAAAGAAAATATCGGGAGCCACAAAACTCTTCCTGTGCCTAACTATTTCCTGAGCGGCCACAAAACTAGCATATATAGTTGAATTAAAGATTCTGTTTTCTTCTGAAACTTTTCTTTTCTTGGATTTATCCATGGTTGGCCTACTGGGGGTCGAAAAGCTCAATAAATTGCACGTCGGTGGGTGTCGCACATTGGCAGTTGTGACGCATATGTTGAGCGACAGGGAGCCGCAGCAGAGGGATGAAAGAGCCACATGCAGCTCCAGAGCCACGGGTTGCTGAACCCTGATCTAGACAAACACAATATCCAACATTTTTTATACAGTAATGTCTTCCTTTCAAGAAACCCAACTCAAAATGAGAACTAAAATGTCTTAAATTTTAGTTCTAGCAATGCAGAGCTTGCTAGTTAGTGAAAAAGCATGATGTGAAGCAGGTGCTTTACAAGGTTTTCTTTATAAGACTGCCAACACCGATTATTTTCCAGAGCCAAATCTTTGTCATCCATCTGTAGCAAGCCAAATCTTTTACAAATAAACAATTCCCTCCAAACTCTCATAATGATGATAAATACCTTGAATTCTAACTGAATATTCCCTGTGCAACAAACTTTTTTGATACTAATGATTCTTACTTCATGTGTTTTCAAGTGATAAATATACATAACCCCTCATACTGAAAAAATAATATGGGTTATATAAATATGCAGTCATTATTGGACTTTCCCTTCAATAAATAGAACACAGATTTATTTGAAATTACTTGAATCCCACCAATGTTATGTTTTAGGCAAGGTTTGCATATTATATATTATGTATTATGTAACCATATGGTGTGTGTGTGTGTGTGTGTGTGTGTGTGTGTGTGTGTGTGTGTTCCATGCATTTAGGATTTGTATTATTCAATCTCACAACCCATCCAAAATGATGTCTAAGCAAGCACTTTAGACTTGAAAAAATAATAAAAGAGCAATTTTATTCATTTTGAAATTGATATGGACTATACAACCCACCATATATACCTGTAAGGCTTTCATCAGCATTTTCCACTCTGTTGAGGTCCTGTATATAATTGTATTTAACACATTCTTATTCTACACTGCTAGTGTAGATTGAATTGGGCAAGAGTGGCCTAAGGATTACAATTGCCTTATCATTTGTCATATTTATAACCAGACTTTTATAATTTATAATATATTAGCTTTAGACTGCAATCCTATGAGTTCTTATTATTTATTTATTTATTTATTTATTTATTTATTTATTTATTTATTTATTTATTTATTTATTTATTTATTTATTTATTTATTTATTTAGTAGTTTTTCTATGCCACCCTACTCCCTCAGGACTCAGGGCGGCATAGAACAAGGACCACCATACCCAATGTAGTTTACTACTGGACTTGTATTGTACTAAATTGTTGATTGTTTTTATTTTCTTTCTGTTTGCTACTGTGAATTTTTTTAAATTTTAAAATAAAATGAAACACAAGTTTATCTTGAAACTTAACTTTACAGCATACTTCAAATGTATAATTCGTTCTCTCATGTTTTAAATTAATATTGCTCTATTTTACATACATGGGATTTCTTTTTAGACAAATTTGTCATGCTAAGAAAAATGGAAACTCTTTGGACTGATATAAGACATTACAGTATTTCTAGCAATTTAAAACTGTTACTCAGATTCTTCCTCCCTCATTTCTTCTTCCTTTCTGACTCTCTGTGGGCAATCAAAGTCTTATATCCAAGAAGTGACAATATCACCGAGAATATCTCAAGAGACAATAACATTACAGAGAATGTTAAATTCCTTATAGTCAAATTCTTCGAATTCTAAGTGATCTGAATTAGGCTATTAATATTATCTAGAGGAAAAAAGCAATCAGAAGTTTTAAGTCTGAAGGACAGATTCAGAAACCACCTGAGCAAAAGCAATAGGATATATTTCCATAAGAAATAGTATTTGCGCTACAGGAAAAATGGACATGTAGAGTAATAAAAGAATGAAGCATAGGCTAAGTTGTCTTTCCTATGTATCACTGAAGGAAAAACTACATCTCACAAATGTACCAAATATTTTTTTTAAAAAAACTAATGCACATTTTAAAAAATGAACAAAAGGAAAAAAATAGAACATGTAGAAAACAAAATAGAAAAGAAAGAAAAACAATAAAGACAAAGAAAAGAAATATGTAAAGAAGACTTCCACCTTTATCACAAGTATAAACAATTTTATCACCTTTTCTTAAAATACTTCTTCTCATCTCATATGATCTCTTTTTTACATATCCCATTTCCTATCTATAAACAAATCCTTAAAACCTTGTCATTATAGTCCTGATCAGCAAAAGTCTAGTAAGAGTTACTAGAGGTAGCAACATTTTAACCTTAATCAAATAAACAAACAAACTATCTATTCCTTCCCTTTACTTTTAACAATTTTGACTTTTAGTCCCTTCAAATAATGTCCTAAATCTTGATTTCTTTTCATTTTTCTTTTGTCCCTTCTCATAAGATCCCTCAGAGATTTAACAAGCCTCTTTTGTACATCTCATACAGGAAGATTACCCAGATCACTCCCTTGTTTTGTTATTAATATATCCTTTTTAATTCTTAAGACATTAGCCAGACATGCATATTGAGTGTAGTATCTTTTTCCACATCATGCTTGTAGCTTGTCATTTTAAAATCCACTTTCAGATCTGTCTCAATCTTCAGGTAAAAAATGTCCATAACATCTTAAACATAGTCTATTTATAGAGACAGACACTTTTAAAAATAGCTTCTAGATACTTTTTTAAAAATCCTTAAATACGTCCAATGCTAAAATGTTTAGCTCCATTCTGATTTACTTATAAGTAAAATATAAGTATTTTCTCCTTTAATTGTAATATTTTGTTCCTTGTAGTTCCCTGTAGTGCCCAATCACTAAAGTCCCATACTATCATATGTCTTTAAATAATTCAGAACAAAACCTTTTCCCTAAGGAAGGATTCTTAAAATTAATTCCAAATCTTATTTAAAATTTATCTAGAATTTTAGTCCATTTGTAACTTTATAAAATCAAAGATTTAATCACCCATTTGTTGTTTATTGCAGGAAAAAAAAGTCCTTAAATTTGAATTTACCTGCGGTCATATGGTTTCCTCATGAGGAACAAATCATGAGGAACATGTCCCTCGGGAGTAGGGCGACATAGAAGAACAAATAATAAATAAATAAATAAAAATAAACAACTCATACTACAGTAGCACTAGTGAGCAATACCAAACCTGGTCCTTGTCCAGAGAAAAATTACAAAGACTGGGTCTGCTTTCTGGCTCTTCATTCCACCACAGCAGCGGTGAAATCTACTTATCTTCCCTACCGGTTCGGAAGTGCACGTTTGCATGTACACACTTTGCATTTTTAGTATTACGTGCATTTTCATCCCCTGCGCATGCAGAGTAGGTTTTGTGCATGCGCCGAGGGTTAAAAAATAGAAAATGGCGACATACGGGTGGGTGGGCGGAGCCTCATGCAGCCTCCGCTACCGGTTCTCCAAACCACCAGCAACCGCCACTACTGGTATGCCCGAACTGGGCCAAACTGGTAGCATTTCACCCCTGCACTACAATCATTGGCTCTGCTTTCAACAGAGATGTCTTTAGTTCACTATTTCTTCCCCAGAAGTCAACAAAGTTACCAAAGCTCTTCTCATTTCATAATGAAGTGCTGTTTTGCATCTGCAAAATTCTCAAAGGAACACAATTGCACACCTGCCACCCAGACCAGAGTGTTTAATTAGAGCTTGGGAAGTACTTTTAAGCTGAAGTGCTGAGAAGTGTCCTTCTTCAGTTCTGACAGGTGTTCATCACAGTCAGCTCTCAAATGTAATCCCTCAGGAATTCTTTAAAATGTGTATGTCATGAAATGTTTTATTGCTAGCACAGGTTTGTTCTGGCTCACCCAGCTTGCTCCAGGACCAGCCAAAAGTATATGTAATAGAGCATACAATTCAGCTACCTGTATCTTATCCAACAACTGCAATGGGGTAGAAATTGAGCCCAATAAAGCTTGGTTACAACCTTATGATCCATTGCAGATCATAGCAGTTCCTCCTACACCCTCTGTTGTCCTCCTCACACTGGAACTACATATAGTTATTTTTCTATTATACCTGATTAATACATTAAAGCTTTCCTCTTGCTAATCTAAAAATATGAATTGCCTCACTATGAAGCATCCTAACCACATTTATCTTGAAGTTGGAGAATGCATTCCAAGGGATTCAGATATAAAGGAATTAGTCTAAAGTTATCAATCTAGATTGTGAGCAGAGATCAGCAAAATGTAGGAAGCTTGACCTCATGAGCTTTTACAAGCTAAAGGAACAAGCTCCATTTTGCCTTTGTTTTCTTGTACTTTTCATCACGGACAAACATCTAAATTCCCACTCTGGCTTTTGCCAAGTAAGGAATTTATGCCAACCTGGTAATGAGTTGGGAAATCAGAAGAAATGGCCATCTAGGAAAATGTAGGACTAGATGTTAATGTATATAGGTGTGAATCAATCAATCAATCAATCAATCAATCAATCAATCAGTCAGTCAGTCAGTCAGTCAGTCAGTCAGTCTGTCTGTCTGTCTGTCTGTCTGTCTGTCTGTCTATCTATCTATCTATCTAATGTACTATATACTCTTTTTTTCCTAACTATATTGTGTATGTTTGGTACCAGGAAAATTAAATGTGAATTAAAGCGTACAAAACCTGTGGAATTTTTCTTGATATTTTCTTCCATTGTCTATAATTTTCAATTAGTTCCATTAGCTCCCAAACTTTAATCTATATAATACACCACATGTACACTCTTCTTTTGAAATCAGTAGTCTCATTCTGACAGAGAATTAGGCACATCTTGGCGATTGCTATATACAGAAAGGGAAGAAGCCAAAGGCAGCTTTAATTATTTTCTTAATTTCTTCTTCCTGAATTAATGTGCAGAGAGGAATTTTCATTGTAAAGGAATAGATGGAGGCAAATCATAACCAAGATCATCGGAAAAGTCTAAGGAATCCCTGCTTGAAGAATCTCTCCATCACTTGCATTTCCCAGTGTAGACTTTATCATGTGTTTTCTTGAAATTATATGTGTAGTTTTTTTTAAATACAAGTCTTTCTAAATCTAAGAATAAACACAATCATTGTAACAATGTTGTTATAATGATATGAATCATACTTTTAAAGACTCCATTAATTTTTCCATGTTAAAATAGTAAGGTCTTTCAGAACATGAATTTTAATAATGGGTACAAAATTGCTAATAAATCCATGGATATATGATCACATGGCTAAGGCTCCAGAGATTGTTTGTCAAGATGGATCTGTATCAGAATAGATATCTTATTACTGGGCTATTGAGGGAATTTTAGGTTACAATCTGTATTGTCTATGTGAAAAATTGCAGACAGTGGAGGCTCCAGTGCATGGGTGTCAAACTCAATCGCATCACATGATGCCACATGACATATCCTGACGTTTTTTGCCTTTGTGGAGCTGGGGTGGGCGTGGCCTGCATGTGATGCATCCGGCCCGCGGGCGGCCAGTTTGACCTTCCTGCTCCAGGGGAAGAGAATATTTATAGATCAGGGTTGAACTGTAGATGCCTTGGTGGTCTCTGAGTTTGCTTGTTTTGTTTCTTGCAGACATTTCATTACCCAACCCAAGTAACATGCTGAATATGTTACCTACAGTAGTTGGGTAATGAAAGATCTGCAAGAAAACAATCAAAGGTCAGAGAGCACTATGGACTCTGTTATTCTGTTCTGTTCTACTCCACAGTTGAAGCTTTTATATATAATGATTTTTCACAGCCATATAATAGAGATTGAATTCATTTAATCCTTTCTCTACCTCTATTATGATTTTGCTCATCTGACTGGATGACAATAAGGTGGAGAAGCATACAGGCAGTCCACCATTAAGCAGAGTAATGAATAATTTCCATGAGGCAATACTAAAAAAAAAAAGTGAGAATATGGTTGTATGAGTCAGCTACAAATCTTCCTGGGTTGGGAGAGAAAACATATATAAATCCAGAAATTTTAAACAAATTATGGCAAATGTGGAAATTAGAGAAATTCATAGGAAGCAGAATAGAAAATATGTTTTTTGGGGGTATTCTTATCTGTCATATATTTTTTATATCTTTGACAGGAATAAAATGAATAAATTTGAAATTTCAGTAGATCCTTTGGAGGTAACATTAACGCAGAACTTGGCTTATAAGTTTCTTGGTAGAATTCAGTGAATTTTGAAGGGAGGACCTGTGTATCTTTGGAATGTTATTAGATCGATGTTTCAAGAGCCAAACTGCCTATCATTCTGTTTACTCTCTGAGCAAATCTTCAACTGATGACATTGTGCTAGGCAACCACTCTGTTGTTTAGTGCCAAGTATTTGCTTTTCCTTTCTTTTTTTCCTTTATTTCCCAAGTGACAAACTGTATTAGGACAAAAAGAACAGTAAGGACCATTTTATGCTTTGAAGAAAGCTTTGCATCTTGGTAACTAGTCAAAAGATACCACGTGACTGAGCACTGAGCATGGAAAGGTGTACTTTTCTCAACAGGGCAACACTTTTTGAGAACATTTTGAACTTTTGCTTGTCACTTAACTTTTACACACATAGACACATAAACTTACTTTTTCATTTTAGATATATGTTGTCTTTCATTGTGAATGTCTTTAAGCACTTTAAAAAAAGCAGTATAAAACAAAAATAACATCCAGTAATTGAAAACTTCAGAACATATTCATTATTCAGTTAAATCTCTGGAGTAAACAGTTGTGGTCCCTTAAACTAAAGGAAATGAATATTTAGAGGGTTACTGTGGGGAAAACATTAGCTAAATGACTATAAAGACAACAGCCCCTAGGGATGGTTTTCACAAATAACAGAGGAAATAACAGAGGAAATATTTTGTCCAGGGAGCATTTTTTAAAAGCTGCATGTTCATGAGTGTTTTTCTAGGTACCTTTTTTATTTTTTGAGAACAGAATGTTACAAAATTTAGACTGCTTAAGTAACACCTAGAAGTTGAAGAAAGATATACTGTATAGGAGAGAGAAACCTTAAAATAAACCAACAGTTATCTTTCTAATTTTTTTGGACTTTGTTTTTGTTAACTAGGTGTAGTGTTTTCCTAAGCATTAGTGAATAAATAAGCTACAGCACAGATTTAAAGCTTGCCACATCAGTAGTGCTGGAAAAGAAAAGCCTATTTGGGCCAAGTAAGGCTTAATTGGGCCTACCCAAATTTGGAATTTGTAACAGAATAACAGAGTTGAAAGGGACCTTGGAGGTCTTCTGATTTGGCCCCTGCTCAAGCAAGAAACCCTACACAATTTTAGACAGATGGTTGTCCAATCTCGTCTTAAAAATCTCCATTGTCGGAACACTCACAACTCTGGAGGTAAGTCATTCTATTGATTAATTGTTCTGCCAGGAAATTTCTCTTTAGTTCTAGGTTGGTTCTCTCCTTGATTAATTTCCATCCATTGCTTCTTGTTCTACCTTCAGGTGTTTTGGAGAATTGGAGACCCTGACTTCTTTGTGGCATTTTTTGTTGATATACAGTAATTATATCTAGAAATCATGATTAACTCACCATTGTTTCTATTCTATTTGTAGGCATGGAACACAACAGATTATTTCTACTTGATCAGTAAATAGAGTTATGCTTTGCTCAATAAACCATGGTTAAATAAACCATATAGTGTGAACTGCAAATCGGGTCATGGAGAGAAAATGAAAACAACCCAATTAGTCTTGGATTATTATGTGTGCATTTGACCTTTCCACTGTAAAATTATCTGCATTTATTTTCTGTCTCTCTTTGGAAAAGTTGACCGTAACCAGATCTATTTTCATTTTTAAACCCCACCCCACCCCAAAAAGCATTCTCAACTAATTATCCTCTATGCATTCACTAAAAATATGGAATGGGATTGTGTGAATAAAAGACTACAACCCTTTTTATTTTCAGACATGCTTTTATTTCTTTCCTTAGTGAGAGTTCCATCAGTTGTTTGTCATGTGTAAGGCTACCAAAAATGGATTGCAAAAATCAAGCTTCAGATCACTAAATGATAGTCAAAAGTAGTAGATTTTTCTCTATCCTTTGTTTGCCATTTAGTTGCCTTTATTTATTTTATTATTTATTTATTTATTTTTGTCAAGTACGTGTTGGTAATATACATAGATATAACATTGTTTATATACATAAAATGAGTACTGATAAGAGGGAACATTAGGACAGGGACGGTAGGCATGCTGGTGCACTTATTCACGCCCCTTACTGACCTTTTAGGAATCGGGTGAGGTCAACAGTGGACAGTCTAAGGGTAAAGTTTTGGGGGTTTGGTGACGAAACCACAGAGTCAGGTAGTAAGTTCCAGGCATTTACCACTCTGTTGCTAAAGTCGTATTTTCTACAGTCAAGTTTGGAGCGGTTCACTTTGAGTTTGTATCTGTTGTGTGCTCGTGTATTGTTATGGTTGAAGCTGAAGTAGTCGTTGACAGGAAGGATGTTGTAGCAGATAATTTTATGAGCTATGCTTAGGTCATGCCAAAGGTGACGTAGTTCTAAGCTTTCTAAGCCCAGGATTTCAAGTCTGGTTGTGTAAGGTATTCTGTTGCGAGTAGAGGAGCGGAGGACTCTTCTTGTAAAGTATCTCTGGACACTTTCTAATGTATTTATGTCCGATATGCGGTGTGGGTTCCAGACAGATGAGCTGTATTCAAGGATTGGTCTGGCGAATGTTTTGTATGCTCTGGTTAGTAGTGTGATATTACCGGAGAAGAAGCTACGTAAGATTACGTTAACTTTGAATATTTGCACCTCAGATCTGGCAGAATATCACCTCTGGTATTTGCTTCAACTCCTTTATAATAAATCCAGTCTTGATAACATGATTGGGAGGGATTAGAATTGAGCAGATGACAATGATCTGAGCTGCTGCCCAATTGCTTGTCCTATAAGGATGTTTTAACAGAATAACAGAGTCCAACCCCCCGCAAAGACTACTGAATGTAACCCATAATCCTTCTCTTTGTTAGACTAGACATACCCAGTTCCTGCAACCATTCATCATATGCTTTAGCCTTCAGTCCCCAAACATCTTTGTTGCATTTCTCTGAATTCTTTCTAGAATCGCAACATCTTTTGCATTGTGGTGACTGAAACTGGATGCAGTATTTCAAGTGTGGTCTTACCAAGTGCAGTATAAAGTGGTTCTAGTACTTTACATGATCTTAAAACATCCTTCTGTTGATACAACCTGGGACTACATTTTTTTCCACACCACTGGCTCATACTTAACTTGCTGTCCACTAGGACATCTACCATAGATCTCTCCCACAGTTACTGCTGTTGAGCAGAGGTGCCACCTATTCTATATCTGCGCATTTGGTTTTTCTTGACTGATAAGACCTTACATTGCTCACCACTGAATTGCATTTTGTTGGATAGGGCCCAGTGTTCAGGTTTTTTAAGATCCTTCTGAATCTTGAGCTTATCTTGACTATTCCCCCGGCTTGGTTTTGTCTACAAATTTGATGAGTTCCCTTCTATCTCCTCATCCAAATCATTTGTTTTTCCCTTTGTTGAATTTGATTTTCTTTTGTTCGCTTCTCCTTCTTCACTAAATTTGTTCTTTATTATTCTGTTTTTGAGGGTTATCCTACTGCTAGATACACAGAGATCTGATCTCCTTTACATTCTCGACCATTCTAGTGGGTTGAAAAGTATAAATATCTTACATCATATAGTGATATGATAAGGATTTCTCCAAGTAATAGAAAGAAGTTTCATTCCCCTGGATTGTTTCTGGAAAGACAATGTACTGACTCACTGTTCCCCAATTAAAAGTAGTAGTTTTTCTCCAAACTTTCTGTTGTTTCCTATCCATGCTAACCAAATAATTCAGAAGGAGTAGGCAGATGTAAACTTGCAAATGGTGGGACATCATTATATTATTTTTCCATCTCTTCTTTTGAAGTCTCAAGTATTAATCATAACTGCTGAGGGCAGAAAAAGCCAGGTTTTGATGGATACGTGTACTGATCCTACAAGACTCATAGTATGCTTCTAGTCATCACTGATGGGCAAAATAGAAAAACTAGAGAATTTAGAGAACACTCAGGGCTTTTTGTTAGCACAGTGACAGTTGAACTGCCATTTCCAGTGTGATTCACCAGCCAGGCAACACTAAAAAAGTACAATTTGTCCAGTTATAAGATACATATAACAGTGCTGGAGTGAATCCATGCATATTATTTGAATACATGGGAACTTTCAAAGGAAGGAGATTGCTAACATTTCTTGAAAAGATATAAATACAATTATTTAAACTTCTGCCTTCACAAAAAGAGTTAGCGCTTGAAAAGAATTGATTTCCTGGGAATTTTAAGGGTCTGCTTATGACAGCTTTATTTTTGTCTTAAGGCTCATTTTGCAGCAATTTTCTGGTTACCATGATTCTTTTTGATAATTCCCACCACCACCACCTTCTTTGAAAAGTTAGGATTCCGAATGTCTCATGTCAGTGTGGTTTCTTAAGTAACAGCTCCTAGCTCTGGGGCTTCCAAAAGTGGGAGTTGTAATCTGACAGTAGTTGTTTATCACAGCTCTTTGGTATAATAGGATAATATAACTGGTAGTCTATAAATAGGAGACCTTTCTTACCAGCACACATCACCTGCAGAGCTTTCTCTTTAGTCCAACTTAATATCTTGCCATCTGCTTGTTGGAGGGAAGATATAATATTTTCCTATCGCATAATGATTTGATCCCTGTGCTCTAGCAGTGGTTCTCAACCTTTCTAATGCCGTGACCCATGCCCTGCCCCCGTGCCCCCGCCATGCCCCACCCCGCCACCATGCCCACTGCCGCAACCCCCGCCCTGCCCCCGCCATTTGGGTTCTTTTACCCTCTGCGCATGCACAAAGCATTCTGCGCATGCGCAGAGGGTAAAAGAACCCAAATGGCGGCATCCGGGTGAAGTCTCCTGACTCCTGTGAAAGGGTCATTCAACCCCCAAAGGGGTCGCGACCCCCAGGTTGAAAACCGCTGCTCTAGAGGAACGTGAGACCTTAACTTATGTGCTCCTTGATGCCCTTTTTAAGATAACTTACATTCCATCCCCTACTTCACCCATCAATGGAAGTCTCTTTTGTCTTAAACACATTCTTATTTTTTTTTTGTTTGCTGTCATACCAGAACTATAATATCACTGAGAGAGTTACAAAATTTGTATCAACTGACATTGGCCTATACAGGAAAGTGTTTTGTTAATGTTCTGATTTTATTAATATACACTTTTATTTTGTTCTTCTATGTTTCTTATATTGCATCTAGGTTTTATCTCTTGTCGTAGCTTATTTATAACTAACCAACTTGAAACAGTGCATGCTTTTCTTTACAGCCCTGATATAAACATTCAATTCAAAATCCACATCTGACCAATGCTTTATCAGAGTAATCAAACATACAACAAAGGTGTATGCAGGCAGCCATCTTTGAAGTTTTTAAGCTAAAGCAAGTGTGACAAGCATGTTGAAGGAGAATTACTACGCAAATCTTTGTACTGGTAACTTTTTTTTTTACTATAGTTTCATTCATAGACTCCACTTTCAGAATACCCCCAAATATTCCTATTAATGAATATAACCAAGAACATATATGCATGTGCAGACAAAGGTGTACCAACTAATTTTTCCATTCAGATCAGAATGGAAATCTTAATCAGAACAGATGTAAATGGAAATTTGTGCACATTTTTAACAATACCATAATATTAGCAATAAGCACTTAGACTTATATATCGCTTCACAGTGCTTTCCAGCCCTCTCTAAGCGGTTTACAGAGTCAGCATATTGCCCCCAACAATCTGGGTCCTCATTTTACCAACCTCAGAAGGATGGAAGGCTGAGTCAACCTTGAGCCTGGTGAGATTCGATCTGCCAAACTGCTGGCAGCCGGTGATCAGCAGAAGTAGCCTGCAGTACTGCACTCTAACCACCGCGCCACTGCTGCTCTATTACCTTAAAGGTCTGTAAATAACAAATCTGAAAATATTAAAGGAGGGGGAAGCTAAAAAGAGACATCAGTGAAAGAGTTGCAAAAACTCTATGTGTCCAGGGTAAAGATGTATGATGTGTTACAAGTATAACAAATACGATAGAAGCAGCGATGCAAAACATTATTAACCACAAAAATACTGAAGGATGCTTTTTGAAAAATGGAATCAGAAGTTAATATTGACAATGTCCATAGCGCTGCTTGTTTCTATGAATAGGATTATATCTATATCTATCTATCTATCTATCTATCTATCTATCTATCTATCTATCTATCTATCTATCTATCTGCAGTTAGTTACCTAAAAAGTTTATTTTCTGTGAGATTTGCTAACCTGGATCAATTTGAAGGTGTAGTGCTTTTGTATGTTATTGGTTTGTTATTGGTTGATAGCTGTACCTCTGATCTTATATAGTTACTCAATTACCTTGGGCTGTCTACTGTATTGTTGGTATCATTCTTGCAGAGTCACAGGAGTGAGCTTCTCTGGCAGTTTCACAAAGAAAGCAATTCGAGGATATTTTGTTGAACCCTTAAAAAACAACTTTGCAGTAGTAGTAAAGTGGAATTGAAGGGGGGGAGTCTTTACAGCCTCATCTTATCTCTTAAGGGAGAGAAAGGGCAGTAAAAATAAAACTAATAGGGAAAGATGAACTGAATGTTAATTGGTCATAAACACAAAGAGGAAAAAAGAGCAAAACAGAATAACAAACTTCATTGGGAGGTTAATATTTTTGATAATGCCATAGATGACTGGATATTATGTAGAGAGAGATGAACAGGTTTTCTTTGAGGCAAATGACATTGCTGCTACAAAAAAAAGTTGCCTGCTATATTGTGTGTTTTAGGAGGCAAAACATGCAGTTTATTAAGAGACTTAACTACCCCACAAAGACATTCTTCGCAGAAGTAGTAAAAATTATGCAGTAATGTTTGTTATTGATTGCAGTTTTCAAGTTTCTTAACTGCAAGCAAAACAGAGAGTCCATGGGGTGGTACATGCAGCTGAACTTAAAAAGCTGTCTGGCATTAACTAAATGATGCTTAGAGAGTAAGCTGTAAGATTTGGAAAGAAAACACTTCTAAAAGATTGAAGAGAGGCAGAATTCACTTTTAAGAAGGCAGTTGAAATTGCTATTTCTACACAAATGTCTGCTGGACATACTGTGAAACTGCAGTCATGAGCAAAGCAAATGTGAATAAGCTTGCAACATCAGACAAACAGAGTGACAGGGTGAAATGAACTGTGCTACTGTTGAAGCAGAATTTCAGACGCGCTCTCTGTATAGAATTAAAAGACAAACCTGCAGAAAATGTAATCTGCAAGAGTTTGGAAAAATTAAAAACCAAAATTGAGAGTTGCTGTGGCTGCATCTGTGTTTATTTTAGATATCTTGAACTGGATGACTTATTTGTAAATATTTTGTTTCTTTTTACTTCCACAAATTGCATTTTACAGCATTCTAAGGATACCAATTTTGTATTATGTTCTTTGATAAAGCGGTGACCAATAGATAGAAATGGGAAACCACAAGAATTTTCAGTTGAACATTCAGATTAAAATGAGTAGATTTCTTAGACAGGTATATAACTATGTGATAGTTACTTTACATTGAGGTAAACTCTGGAGCTATAAAAAAAATTGGGTACCATAGCCAATGAAAAGAGGCTAAGAAGGAAAGAACTCATTTTGGAAATAATTTTGCATTGAATATAAAGGGCTGAAAAATAAGCCAAAGGGAAGACAGAGAAGTAGATTGACAATGTATTATGACTAATATTTGACAATGTATTATGACTTTTATTTGATATAAAATAGTCCTGTCAGGCTGATACAGCAATAATGGTTCATTGAAGGTGTAGGATGCTAGTTATTCTGCAACACAGTGATCCAAGAGGGATAAATGCTGGTGGGAAATACCAGCAATTTCACAGTAGATGCAAAGTTAAGAAATTGATTTCAAGTTCAGTGAACTTCATTTATCCTAACCACCATCAGATAAAACTCTAACAATAGGAGTAATGGTCCTGGAAAGTAAGAGTAAGCACCCAAATGGCAGATGTGTTTGAAAACCTTTGTTGTCCTCAAACAATTCCCCAAACCCCAAAAACTTCAACCTCAGATTATCTACCATCGACCTCACCCCATTCCTAAGAGGTCGGTAAGGGGCGTGCATAAGCACACAATCGTGCCTACCCTTCCTGTCCTAATGTACACATATATTCTTACCTCTTTTACTCTTATTCATGCTTGTACTATTACATATATATTCAATCATGTTTTACTGTTTATACTTTGCTTATAATCATATATGCTTGACAAATAAATAAATAATAAATAAATTTCTTTAAATTTTGACTACTATGGATGAGCAAATGATTTGGGTGGGGAGGGGGGCAAATGTTCAGGGCAAGTATGCTCTGGATATAAGCCATGTTCTTTTACTAAGTCTCAAATGAGGGAGTCAGCATGCTTTTCATGGAGGCCATGGCATGTTCCTAATAATGTAGACATTTGTGCTAAAAGAAATGGGATTTGGGGCATAAAACCTCTTTTGTTTTGTCTGTGACTGCCTTCACTTTTGTCTTACACATCCTCTTCTTGTTCCTAGCCTTAATCAAAGTTAGCATGAAGCAAATGCCACAGGAAGATAAAAAACTTCATTACAACTGACCTTTGGGTAATTTCATTTCACCGTCACTTCTCTTTCCTTCAGTTGTAACTATGCAATTAGTAATAAAAGGAGATAAAAGCAATCTGTTTCTTCTAGTAACCAAGGCAAAAAGGGTGTATGGATTTCAGTGAAATTAGATAAAAAACAGAGATGAAAAAAATTGAACTGCGGTCATAAAATAGATCCATAGCAAGATATTCATTTCAAGCCTTAATCAAAGGCTTTCATAAAAATGCATGCTCGGGCACCAGAGGGCTTACATAAAATTCTGCCTTTCGACAAAGGTACTAATTGTATATTAGGAGACACTTGAAATGGTTAAGACCAGCTTCACAGCAATGTCACTCAGTAAGGGTTCACTTTCTTGGCTGTAACTAGTATGTTCATCATCTCCTCATTTAGAATGCTTTGTGTGTCGAGGGTTAACCTTTCTGGATAAAATTTGAAAAGTCACCATGAAAAAGGAAAAAGATTGTGATTCTGACAAAGCACAGTTAACACTGCATACGGTAAAAGCAGCATTTCAGCATTTTTTTCCTCATAACGATCTGTAATAGGTTTGTTGCCAAGTTATGTGTCAACCCTTTTTGGGGTGCCTGTACATCAGAATCATATAGCACAAGTTTATTTGCTGTTGTGACATCAAACACTTTGTATGGAATTGTGTATTAAATTATAGGAGAGAGGAAAGAGATTAGAGTCTAATATTGAAAACATGTATTGTTTTTCCAGGATAAGACTTTGGTGTAATATATACAAAATTACCTAAGCTGTCTATTGCATCCATGTAAGCTAATTAATCAAATCAAGGTAAGTTTTAAAGCATTAATTTGATAAGAAGAATATTAAAACATCCAGGAAAATGATCTTGGAGAATGAATCCAGAGACCATTAGGAAAACATTAGGTGCAGACCAGTAGTGGGTTCTAAAACCCTTTACTACCGGTTCTGCATGCGCAGAAGCGCTCCGGGTGGGTGGGCGGAGCCTCCCGCCACAGGCGCTACCGGTTCTTACAACTGGGCCAAACCGGGAGCAACCCACCGCTGATGCAGACATAATATGGTATTAAAAAACTGGTTTTGGCACAACTTTTGGCGAGCTAAAGGCTAACAATTTTACTGTTCAAAAAGGAATAATTTAGTAATATTTTATTTCCAGAGATATACAAGACACTTTTTGTACTTTTGTGATATTTTGTTTAGAATATTTAACAAAATATACTTGATCAGAAAATACTGTTTTATAAGCTATCTCATTTTGTTAAGGTAGGAAATAAAATTACATATCTTACAGAACACAGAAGTTGATAAAACTGCATTTTCTCCATATGCTAACATAAATCATTAGGCTTTGACAACAGATACATGGATATTAACTTTCAATATGTACAGTATGGTTATCAGAGATACACAACTTTTCCATACCAAGAACTGCAGTTTGGTTTTGTGCAGAGACTATGCTCTGTAAATGAATATGTGGTGCTAGGAAATATTAAAAATAGTTTAATTAATTAAATGTAATTAATATGATTACTCTCTAAGCATACATTGAATACTTTTCCTATTCTGTCACATTAAAAGGATAATATTATAACAGGATCTGTAGGTTATCAATAAACTGAAAGGGTTTTGGGGTCACATGTATAGCTCTGATATAGATTAATCATCAGATGAAAATGTATATTAATATCTCACCATAATAAAATAGGGTTTCAAGCAATGACACTCACAGAGGCCCCAATCTTCATCCCTTTTCATCACGGATCCAATCTAGTCCCCTACCTACAAATATATAACAATATAAAGTTACATTTATGCATAACAATATAAGGTATAAGGTATATTCAAAACATTCGCCAGACTAATCCTTGAATACAGCGCATCTGTCTGGAACCCACACCGCATAGCGGACATAAATACATTAGAAAGTTGTCCAGAGATACTTTACGAGAATAGTCCTCCACTCCTCTACTCACAACAGAATACCTTACGCAACCAGACTTGAAATCCTGGGCTTAGAAAGCTTAGAACTACGTCGCCTTCGGCACGACCTAAGCATAGCTCATAAAATTATCTGCTACAACGTCCTTCCTGTCAATGACTACTTCAGCTTCAACCACAACAATACACGAACACACAACAGATACAAACTCAAAGTGAACCACTCCAAACTTGACTGTAGAAAATACGACTTTAGCAACAGAGTGGTAAATGCCTGGAACTCACTACCTGACTCTGTGGTTTCGTCACCAAACCCCCAAAACTTTACCCTTAGACTGTCCACTGTTGACCTCACCCGATTCCTAAGAGGTCAGTAAAGGGCGTGCATAAGTGCACCAGCGTGCCTACCGTCCCTGTTTTAATGTTCTCTCTTATCAGTACCCATCTTATGTATATAAACAATGTTATATCTATGTAGATTACCAATACGTACTTGACAAATAAAAATAAAAATAAAAATAAATAACCCTTATAACCCTTGGGACAAAGGTTGAGATGAAATTTGAAGGAAAAGTTATTTCTGAAGCGGATTAACTTCGTCTAACGGTATTAATAGCAATATAAATGAAAAATATGTTTCTGGCTTCAGTGCGGAAATGCTTATAGAAGTGGAACTAAAAGAATGTGTATACCAATCTAGCCTGAAATTATACTTCAGAGTTACTGCAATGCTGATTTATGATTTTTACTGAAAGATTGCAATAGTCTGTGTAGTCTGGTAATGCCTTTTTTCTGCTATATACAAGAAATCTTTCCTTGGTTTAGTTTACAATTTTGTGAAAGTCAACACACATTACTTGAATCATTATTCATAAATGATGTGAGTACAGTAGTGTCATTAATATTGATAAATATCAGATTGATATACATCCAGATTAGGCCTGTTCAGCAGTTTGGTGCCTTCAGAGTTTGATGCCTTCAGTGAAAGGGGTCATCTATTACAGAACTAAGTTCTTTATACTATGTTTGTTTAGGATAATGGATATAATCTCTTCACATGAGCATGCTTAAAATGCAAGAAAAATTATTATTACTGTTATTGTTATTATTTCTACAGTACCGCTGCAACTACTCTTATTAGTATAGTTTAAGATTAGAATTTAAGAATGCTTATTCTTTCCACTTGGGCACCAAACATCCAGGAAATAGTATATAAAAATGTAATCTTGTGTTCAATATCAATTAAATTGTATATAGTTTATTCCGTCTCATCTTTTATTATGGATTACAATTTTCAATTGTTACATAGACAATTTGCCTGTTCCAGATCAGCCTTAGACTAAGAAGTGGTGCATCTTTTTAAGGTACACAATATGTCCCTGATAAACTTATGCCTGAGGCATATGTACAATATATACAGTAGTACTTCTGCACTTACTTTACCACTATGTCTTATGAGAACCAATAGTCTTTATTATACATCAACCATGTATCTCCAGCATAATGCAGCATTAATAAATTAAAAATATTTGGGAAATCTTAGGATATAGAGCTGACAGACAAAGAAACCTTACATAAATGTATAAAGATTCTGTATTTCCTCTAAATTGATTTAATTTAGCTAAAGACATGCAGTATTACATATAGGATTTAGTTGCTAAGGTCAGATGGAGGTAAAAACATAGATAAGCTTTAAGTGTACTGATAACAGTTTGGATTCCTAATGTTTACCTCTCTATATTCCTTCTTTCCACTATATAAAGCTATGTGCTATTCAATAAAACTGGCTGGGGGAAATGAGGTTGAGAAACACAAAGCTATGTTACAGTCGTGGAGGAAAGTAGCAT
Source organism: Diadophis punctatus similis (assembly GCA_023053685.1). NCBI lineage: Eukaryota > Metazoa > Chordata > Lepidosauria > Squamata > Dipsadidae > Diadophis > Diadophis punctatus. Next base: position 84,712,601 of record JALIGW010000003.1, on the reverse strand, counting down.
AAATTATAATTAAAGTAAATGCTTAAAGTCAATTTCCAACTACATAAAAATAGGAATAGCCCTCACAGTGGCCTTGAGATGCTTCAATGCTAACTCCTGTACATAATAACTGAAAACACATTGAAAGCAAGTTGTCTGAATTATAATAATGAACTTTTTTAAAAATTACAGCTGATCTGATACTTACAGAATAAGATTTATTCAGTAGAAATAAAAATATCCACAATGGTTCAATGAAAGTAATGAGAGTCAAGAACCCAGTATGTTTCCTGGTATTTCAGCAAGACTGATCATTCTTATATTAACCAAGCACTATACTTGTCCAATATTATTTGAGCCAACAACCAAATACAAATGCAGTTATGGAGAAAAAATACTGGTGAGCCATTTTTAATATGTTTTGATATGTTTCATTCCATTCTATAAGACATGGAGGTATTAGGTACATCACCATCAACAAGCCCACTGTTGACATTTGATGGCAAACTAGCAAGGACATTAATTAGAACAACAATGAACAACTGCTTACCGTATTTTTCGAAGTATAAGACGCACCTTTTTACCCTCAAAAAGAGGGTGAAAATTTGGGTGCGTCTTATACACCGAATGTAGCCCTACCCAGCCACCCCCACCCTTTGGCCTCTGCCTGCCAACAATTTACCTCTTTGCAGCAAACAGAACAGAAACAGAAGCCTTATTAGCACAATAAAATATTATCTGCCTCCCGACCTACAGCTGACAGGCTTGCAAGTCACGTGGTAAAGTGAAACTAACTACGGTGGCTGTAATGAGACAAAATGCTGGGAGATAAACTGCTGGCAATATTACACTGCTGAAATTGCAAGAAAGTAAGCTACAGCTACTGTAGCCTAGAGGTAGAGCACTTGCCTCACAGTCAGGAGGTTGTGAGTTCTATCCTAGGTAGAGGCAGATTCTGTTAATATGTTATTTTGTTAAATGTTTGTAGAGTGTTCAAATTATAAGACTTATTTTTTAAAGACTGCTTTATTATTGTTCTAGACAACTTAACAAAATGAAGAAGCTTTTTAAAATAAATTCTTGCTCTGAAGAGGCCCAGTGCTATTGTATCTTCTTTTAAATAGCAGAAAGCCTTCCAGAAAGCCACATCAATTTTGAAGATCTGTAAAAGTATAATCTGAAATGTCCTGTTTTAGTATTAAGTATTAGTATTAAAATAAGGCAGCTGAATTAAACCCTGACTTAGTCATGTTTGGAGTAGATCTATTTAAATAATTGGGAGGAGTTAGTGTGATTACATTTAAGAAAACTTTCTGGGATTAATATACTGCCATAATGTACATTTCTCCAATTCTTTGCTATTTCTATGGGTCAGGCACACATGCACAGAAATACACAGCAAACAGTGTATATTATCTGTGCTGTTTGCTGTTTGGCAAATTGCTGGGAGGCAGAGGCCTTTTTTCCTTGTTTTCCTCCCCCAAAACTAAGGTGTGTCTTATACTTCGGTGCGTCTTATACTCCGAAAAATACGGTAACTTAATGCCAGGTAGCACAATAAAAAGTCTATTGAAAGGCAGGAAAGGCAGAAATCTGAAGTAACAACACACAAGGATGTAAGGGAGGAACTGTAATCTCAGCCTGATGGATGGCTGTCAATGGTTCATTATAGATTCACTGTGGTTTGTGATAAGCATTCTTCTCTTTCCCACGCAGTGTTGTGTGTCAGAATTCAGCCAAATCTTTCAACCTGGCTTTCAAGTTGAGACGTGAAATTGAAGGGCTGAGATTTACTGCTAAATCTTAATCTGGGGAGTCTAACATGTCATGGAAATTTGGCAGCCCATGAGAAGAAGGTACTAGAAGCACAACATTTTAACAGTGTGCTACATGCAAACTTGCCTGTTCAGCCTCTCCTAATATTACAACATCTTTACTCAAAGTGTGCCTCTTCACTACTGGATCCTATTTTCGTCTTCCTCTTCATATTTATTCCATGACACTTGTAGATTTTCTTTACCTGACCCCCATCTATAGAATAACAGAATAACAGCGTTGGAAGGGACCTTGGAAGTCATCTAGTCCAACCCTATACCATTTCAGACAAATAGTTGTCCAGTCTCTTTTTAAAAACTTCCAGTGTTGGATCACCCACAACTTCAGGAGGCAAATCCTTCCACTCATTAATTGTTCTAACTGTCAGGAAATTTCTTCTTAGTTCTAGGTTGGTTCTCTCCTTGATTAGTTTCCATCCATTGCTTCTTATTGGTCTTCAGCTGTTTTGGAGAATAAGATGACTTCCCCACCATTTCTTTGTGGCAGCCCCTTAGCTATTGGAACACTGCTATCCTGTCACCCCTAGTCCTTCTTTTCATTAAACTAGACATACCCAATTCCTGCAACCGTTCTCTGTTCTCTGTTCATTTTATCCAGCTCCATCTGGTCCAAGCTTTTAAACCCCACCCCCTTGTTTTCAGTTCCTTTAGTCCCTTCCTGTATAATCTGTGCACTTTTTGGATCTGAATTCTACAAGGCCTGTCTTTGTCCCAAACATAACTGGTTATTTATATAGGAGAAAATAAGTGCTGCTCTCATATTATACACAGGACAAGTTCAACTTTGAATTTATATAGCTTTCCTTTAAGCAAAATGTGCAACAATTTTGTATAAAGTTGATCCTATGGTTGCCTTTCCTTTGAAGAGAAGCACCCTAAAAATAAACCTAATTTCAATCCTTGCTTTATCTGCCTGACTTATAACAAAGAATGCAGAACATGTACCAGTATCCTCAAATCTTCAAAGAAGTTTCAGCAAAGCTGTGAATATTTCTGTTAGTCACCTAGCCATCTTATGTAGTGTGCCTCTTTAAGTTAATTGGAAAATAGTAAAACTAAAATCCTCTCTTCACTGCCTGGCTGGAAGATTAGATATTTTTTTATCTGACATTTGCTTCACTTGGCAGTCCATTTATAATCAAAGTGAATTCAGAACTGAAATGATTTTCTTCTGAAGTTCTGAAATAGGATTTGAGAGTTGATGACTTTAAAGTTATAAGCCATCCTTTTGGTCCCTCAGCAATGCATGTCTTGATGGCGGAGCTGAATAATAACAGTTTTATAGCATGCTATGTTGCATTACTAAAATGTAGTAATGCTTTCTATCTGTGGCCTGTTTTTTATATGGCCAAGAAGTTCTGAAGGTCCAAATGTGATATCTCAGAATTTATTTTAGAAACAAATTACAGGTAGTCTTCAAGTTATGACAGTAATTGGGACCATGATTTCTGGGGGCTAAGCAATGTGTTTGTAAGGTGCAATGGCATTTGGCCATCTTAATGATGGCAATCTTGGGTCTCCACTGCTGTTGTTAACTGAATCCCATTGGTTGTTAAGGAAAGTCCCACAATGATCCAAATCATTCCTGACTTGGTTTCTCCAGCCTCAAGCCTTGGAAAGAAAAGGATATGCATCCTCTGAGTCCTCTTCAACTCCCTCCACCTGCCTATCTTCACCCACCTTTGGGTTGCCATGAACCCTGCTGCCTCTACCAGCCTTGTGCTCTGTTTGGCCTGCTGTCCTGGACTCCACCCAGTCTGATGCCCAAGTGTCAAAGTACAGGGCAAGTGGAGGGAAGTAGCAATAGCAATAGCACTTAGACTTATATAGTGCTTCACAGTGCTTTACATCCCTCTCTAAGCAGTTTACAAAGTCAGCCAATTTCTTCCAATAATCTGTGTCCTCATTTTTCCAACCTCAGAAGGATGGAAGGCTGAGTCAACTGGTGAGTTGGTGAGAATCGAACTGCTGACAGTCAGCAGTATTAGCCTGCAATACTGCACCAGTAATCAGGGCAGTATTAGCCTAACCACTGCGCCAGTAATCAGGGCTAGCAGACCATAAATGTGGGGTGGCTGCCAAGTACCTGAATTTTGTCATATGCCTGCAGAATCACTAAAATGTCCATAACTTTGCAGTCCTGGCACAATTAAATGTCAGGTTCCAAGTAATGCACCCATCACAAATCGAACTCCGAGGCATTCCATTTCCTCAAATAACTAATTTATTTAGATACACCATTTTGGCACTAACTGGTGGAAAGCCAGTACTAAAAGTTTCTGGGCTTTCCACCCCACTACAAATAAGATTTTCTCATTTTTCCAAAACAATATGTCACATTGTCCAACCAGGATGAGAGCTGGTTGCTTGGCGACTTCACTCCTCCTTCTCTGGCCGGCCAGCCATTGGAATGTTGCTGACTCATTGGCTAACTATGTTGTTTTGGCTGATGACTCCATCCACCCCAGCTCTCCCCACTTTCAGCTCCCAAGTGTGTCAAACTGAATTCATGTTAACAACCCAGAATACAAACAATCCCACACCCCAATCAAATTCAGGCTTGACATTACCATTGGTTCAGCACTGCCGTAACTTTGAACAGTTGCTGAATGAATGACCTTTAAGCAAGAACTACTTGTATAGTAATCGTGCTATTTATTTATTTTGAAAAAGTTGCATTGCTTATACAGTTACTTAAACCTAATTTGATGAAAAAATCAGAATGTGTGTGTCTCCTCCAGAAAATACTCTGTAATGAAGATGCTGGGGAATGTGTGATTTTATTAAAAGTTTGTGAATTATTATATGTTTTGTAAAAGAATTGTCCTTGGAATTTCTTGAATTTTTAATGCTGTTCCCCACTGGAAAAAAAATGTATGAAATGCATATGTTTAGAAGTGTTGTGTCTTAGGTCACTTCATCACTAGCAATCTATATCATTTTCTAGAGTTACCCAACCATTGTTCGATATGATGTGCCGGTGTCTGGATGCTGTAAGGGTCTGGATGGGGGTGAACAGGCTCAAACTCAACCCAGACAAGACCGAGTGGCTCTGGATGTTGCCTCCCAAGGACTTTGACATCTGTCCCTCCTTGGTTCTGGGGGGGATTTGATCCCCTCAGAATGGGCTCGCAACTTGGGGGTCCTTCTGGATCCACAGCTAAAATTGGACCAACATCTAACAGCTGTGGCCAGAGGGACCTTTGCACAAGTTCATCTTGTGCACCAGTTGCGTCCTTTCTTGGATTGGGAGGCACTACTTACAGTCACTCACGCCCTTGTTACCTCACGTCTTGACTATTGCAACGCACTCTACATGGGGCTATCCTTGAAGAACGTTCAGAGACTACAGCTAGTGCAGAATGTGGTGGCTCATGTGGTGATGGGTGTCCCTAGATACACCCATGTGACACCCATCCTTCGCGAACTGCACTGGCTGCCCATAGGTCTCCGAGCGCAATTCAAGGTGTTGGTGATTACCTTTAAAGCCCTACATGGCTTAGGACCAGTTTACCTCCAAGACTGCCTTCTCCAACATACCTCCCTAAGACCGATTAGAGCCCACAGAGTTGGTCTGCTGGTGGTCCCGTCAGCCAAACAATGTCGGCTGGCGGGCCCATGATCGAGGGCCTTCTCTGTGGCAGCACCGGCTCTCTAGAATACACTACCCCTCGAGATCTGCATTATTCCCATCCTGCAAGCCTTCAGAAAAGCATTAAAACATGGCTTTGTCGACAGGCCTGGGGCCAATGATTTTAATATAACACCAATTACTCTTGGCCCCATGAATGAATTATTGTATGGGTTTTTTTTTAATTGCTGTTTTTTATGTTTTTTAAATGTTTTAATAATTGTTTTTAATGCTTTTTATATTTATCTTTGCATGTAAATTTTTATTGTGAGCCGCCCAGAGTCTCTGTGGAGTAGGCGGCACACAAATGCGACCAATAAATAAATAAATAAATAAATAAATAAATAAATAAATAAATAAATAAATAAATAAATAAATAAATAAATAAATAAATAAATAAATAAATAACAATATGATTTCAATTATGACTGAGTCAGGCTATGAAAGTGCTTTAAGACATTCCTGTGGAGAAGTGGCCCAGGAGAAAAAATTGGAAAATGAAATATTAGGTAGCACACATAATTCCCACGGTTTAAGAATTATGTAGAAAGGCTTAGAAATGTGATGAACAGATTTATGATTTATTATGTATGAATCTAAAAATTATTGCTTCATTGCTAGTCCACAAATTCTAAGAGAATATTTCGACAGCATATAGTTTTCCCCTTAGGATGCATAATTGTCAATTATAAGATTTAAGGATTCAGATCCTAATTTAAGCATATCCTAAGGTTTTGCACACTAGATGGGATTTTTTTTTTTAGGACTGTAATCATTTTTTTGCAAACTTCAGATTTTCCATATTATGTCACCAATTGATCTTAATGGATTCTGATTTTTTTCATTGCTTTTTGCTGCAGCATTATTTATTGCCAATGTTCTGTATCATTACAGCTTTTTACACGCTACAAATCACGCTGAAGCCTTTGGAGAGATATTCAATGTATATACTGTATATATAGCAACTAAATCAAACAAAGAACCAAAACATTTTCCTAACAGTTTTCTAGAAGGTACATGACACAATTTAGCCAGCCTCAAAGATACCTCAGCTAGTTCCTTATTTTTATATATAAAGTTTTTATTGTGTTTTTTCATTTAACAAGTTTCCATACTTTATACATAACTGTGCTCATTTACCTATTATTTACATGTCTATTCTTTATATATCATTACATTCAAGTTTAAGAATATTTCATACATAATATTTACACTTCTTTTCATTCAAATCCATATATTCCATATTTTTCAAATATACATTTTACTTCCTCTTATATTTTACCTCTTTTTTTCTCGTTTTCTATACTCAATCCATTCGTACCATTTCTTCCATATTGTGTAATATTCTGAATTCATTTTTCCTTTCAGTTCAATTGTTAGTTTGTCCATTTCAGCACAATCATATTTTTTTTATTATCAAACTTTCCGAGGGTGTGTTCTTTTGTCTTCAACATTGCGCAAATGCTATTCTTGCTGCTGTTATAATATGTAAAATAATGTATGTGATAGTTTTATTATAGTCCCCCTTGGTAATCCCCAATAAAAATAATTCTGGTGTATATTGAAGGCCTGTTATTTCCTGGACCCATCTATGAATTTTTACCCAGTATTTCTTTGCTTCTGTACACGACCACCATATATGGTAAAAAGTGCCTTGTCTTTGGCCACATTTCCAACAATTTGGTTCCAGGTTTGGATAGATTTTTTGCCAATCTTGCTGGTGCCATATACCATCTATAAAACATTTTATGTTGATTCTCTTTATATTTTGCCAATTTAGTTATTTTATAATTTCTATTCCATATTTTCCCCCAGTCTTCTAATTCTATGTTATGTCCAATATTTTTTGCCCATGCTACCATAACTCCTTTTACTATATCTTCTGCTCTATCAAATTCTAGTAGATAGCTATAAATTTTTGTTATTTGTTTTTCATCCTGGCCCATTAATATTTTGTCTAATTGATGTGGAACTGTCTCGAATCCATATTCTTCTTTATCTTTGTTATATCATGATTGGATTTGCATATACGGCCACCAATCTATTGTTATTCTCTGGTCTTCCAATTGTTGTCTATTTTTAAGATTCTCTTGGCTGTCTAAAAGTTGTTGATAGTTAACCATTTTACTTGCATTTAAGGTATTTGGGTAGATTATTGCTTCCATTGAGGATATGCACCTAGGGATTTTCATGTAATGTTTTCTTTTAATCTCTTGCCATACTTGCATCAAGGCTTCTCTTATTTTGTGTCTCCTAAAATATGTATGCTGTTTATTTCCTTTATCCCATAGGTAAGCATGCCATCCTTTTGATAAATCATGTCCCTCTAATGTTAGTAATCGTTTGTTTCTTAGATTGTTCCACTCTTTGACCCATACCAAAGTTGCTGCTTTATAGTACAGTCTCCAATCAGGGAGCCCCATCCTACCTCTGCTTCTCTCATCCTGAAGGTCTATTAATTTTATTCTTGCCTTTTTTCGTGCCCAAATGAATTTTATTGTAATTTTATTCAATTCTGTAAAGAATTTTTTATCTAATTTTATGGGTATGGTTTGGAAGAAGTAGAGCAATTTTGGCAGAATGTTCATTTTAATCATTGCAATACGACCTAGTATTGATAATTGTAATGTTCCCCATCTTTACAAATCTGTTTTTATTTCTGTATTAATTTCCCATAATTATCTTATTTGATTGAAGAGCATCTCGCTGTTAGCCAAATACCCAAATATTTAATTTTCTTTGTACATTTTAGTCCCAATTTTCTCTCTAATTCTCTTTCCTGTTTTAGAGTCATATTTTTCACTATCATTTTGGTTTTCGATTTATTAATTTTAAGGCCTGCTATTTCTCCATATTTCTCTATTTCCCTTAATAAAATTTGTCCTGTCTCATTTGGCTCTTCAATAAAAAATACTACGTAGTCTGCAAACGCTTGAATTTTGTACTCTTCCTTCTTAATCCTAGTTCCTTTAATTTCTTTATTTGCTCTAATCTTCCTTAATAAAAATTCTAGTGTAAAAATAAATAGCAGAGGTGATAAAGGGCATCCCTGATGGACTCCTTTCGTTATTTCAAATGGTCTTGTGATGTCTCCATTTATTATTATGTTTGCTTTTTGTGTAGAATATACAGTCTCTATCATTTGTTCAAATCTCTTTCCAAATTTCATTTCTTTGATCTGTCTAATCATATATTCCCAATTTAAGTTGTCAAAAGCTTTTTGCGCATCCAGAAAAACAAGTGCAACTTGTTTCTCTGGATGTGCTTCATAATATTCTAATATGTTTAACACTGTTCTTGTATTGTCTCTAATTTGCCTCATTGGGAGAAAACCATTTTGGTCGGGGTGAATTATGTCATTTAAGATTTCCCTCATTCTTCCAGCCACGATATTCATAAAAAAAATGTGTAGTCCACATTTAGAAGTGAAATTGGCCTATAATTTTGGATTTGACTTTCATCCGTACCTGCTTTCTTAATTATTGCAATGTATGCATCTCTCCATGACAGAGGCATTTTGGCTTCTAATAACACTTCGTTATAAAATTATATAAGTACTGGTTCTATTAATTCCTGTGTATTTTTATAGAACTCGCCTGGTATACCACCTGGGCCTGGGGTTTTATTGTTTTTCTGTTTTTGGATTGCTTCTCTTAATTCATTTACTGTTATCTCTTTATTTAACATCTCTCTTTTTCTTCTTCCAATATGGATGCTTCTTTTAAATAATCATTTTTTTCCTAAATCAATTTCCTCCTGTCTATATAGGTTCTCAAAATATTTAATTACAATCTTCTGAATTTCCTCTTCCTTATTTTGCAAATTCCCTCCTTCATCTTGCAGGTAGTGAATTATCCTATTTTCTTTTTCCTTTCTTAATAAGGCTTATTGGCATTTTCAAAAAGGTGTTGATTCGTATGTTTAATGTTATTTACATATTCTGCTTGCTCTATTAAGTTCAATTTGTGTTTACTCAATGCTAACGATTCGACAATTTGCTCATCATTCGGTTTAATTTGAAGATTCTTTTCCAGTTGACCTATTTCTTTCATTAAGATATCCTGTTGTTTTTGTTTGTCTTTTCTCTTTTTTGACATGTATGCTATTGTTACTCCTCTTGTATAAGCTTTTAAGGTATCCCACACATTTTGTAAAGCGGTATGTTGTTTTTTATTTATATCAAGAAATAAAGTCAATTCCTTTTTAATTCTCTGAAGATACTCATCTTCCTGTACTATCTGCGGATTCATGGTCCACCTTCTATGTTTCTTTTTTTGGCCTTTCCATGTTCAGGAGATTATGGTCTGCCCATATGTTTGGATTGATCTCTATTTTATCTACCATTTTACTTAGTTCTTTATTGGCCCATATCATATCTATTCTCGAAAAGGATTTATGGGGGTTCGGATAAAAAGTATATATTTTTTTCATTGGGATTTAATGCCCTCCACGCATCCATTAAATTCAGTTCTTCAACCATGTCAAAAAAAATTGGTAGTACATTTCTTTTCTTTTTCTTTTTTTAATCGCTTGTATAATCTTTTTTGATATTTACTATCCCATTGTAGTCTCCTACAATACATATATTCTTACAATTTAGTTCAATAATTTTTTCATGGATTTTTTTGTAAAACTCATTTTGTTTTTTGTTTGGGGCGTATATATTAACCAATAAGATTTTCATTCCCCCTATTGTTAATTCCAGCATTAGTACCCTTCCTTTCAAATCTGTATAAATTAAGTTCGCTTTTATTCCATTTTTCACATATGTCACTACTCCTCTCTTTTTCTTTTCGGCCAATGCCACAAACATTTACCCTAATTTCTTATGTACCAAATATTTTTGATTTTGTTTTTTTATATGAACCTCCTGGAGACATATAATATCAACATTTTGTTTAATCAATTTTGTATATGTTTTTTTCTTTTTACAAAGTTATTCAACCCATTTACATTTATAGACAATAGTTGTATCTCTTTTTCCATTATTTCTGATTATCTGAGGTTTTTAAACTTTCTTTGCTCTGGTAACTCTTTGTGTCCTTACTCTACCTCTGTGTTCTTGTTGTTTCTCTGTTGTTACTTTACCTCTTTCTTCTTCTTCTTCTTCAACTCCCTCTTCTTGACTCTGATCCTCTAGACTCTCTATTTCCAATCTCTCTCTACCAGTTGATTCCTCCTCCGTCTCCACTAATTGATCGTACATTTCCTTCGCATTTTCTAAACTATCTATTTTGATTCTTTTTCCTTGCCACGTTATTAACATTCCTTCTGGAATAATCCATTTAAATAATATATTTTTCCTATTCAGTATGGTTGCCAAGAATCTGTAATCTTTTCTCTGTTCTCTAATTCGTCTAGGGATCTGTTCCAATGTTATGATCTCTTTTTCTTTATAAATCATGGGTTCTTCTTTTGTCAATTTATAAATAATATCTCTAATTTGTTTTTGTGCAAATTGTATATGCACTGCTCTAGGGAGATGATGTTTTTTCGCATAATTGGTATGGACCCTATAGATTTCGTCCATTTCACGTATTATTTCTACTTTATCCCTCTGGAGAAATTCTGTGATTAATCCCCCCATTATTTCACCAAGATCCTCATCTTTTGTTTCTATTACATTTTGGAATCTGAGGTAAAAGGAGGCTCGATCCAATTCGAGGTGGATTAACAAATTTTCCAGATCTTTATTTGATTCTTTCATTTTTAGGTCTATTTGATCTAATTTTTTATCCGTATGTTCAGCTTTTAATTCCACCGCTTGTATTTTCTGTTTGGTTTTTTTGTACTGCTTCTTGGATCGAGCCTACTTTATTGTCTAAATTTTGTATATCCATTCTCAGTTCCCCATGACCCTTTGTCATCGGCTCCTGGAGTTTTAAAATCGTTTCTTGTATTATTTGAAGAGTTGATTGCACCGTTTGTAGAGTCAGGTTTACATTTGTTTTCTCCATGGGTAGAGTCTCTTCTATTGTTTTCTGAGATACCGGTGAAGCTGCTACCCCTGTCTGGATTGATATCATCTTTTTTCCTGTTCTCAACATTGTGGTGGTGGTACTCATCATTTCTTTTAGGACTCTATCTTGTTGTTCTAGTATTTTATATATTCTTTCCCAAATTACCATTTACTACTTTTCCCCCTCTGAAAAACAACCTTGTTTTTCCGCAATACATTATTCTATCAATATTCTTCGTTGGGTTAGACTAGAAATATACCATATACATTCTATAGCTAAAGGAAACCCTTAATTATATTAATTAATTAATTAATTAACTTAATCAGCTAAATCAATTCTAATGAGTAAATTTCCTACTTGATCTTAATATTTTAAATGCTTATATTCTAATACCTTAATTTAATACAGTTAATATATAAAGGTAAAAACACATTGGATAATTAGTAGTTTTCAGGAGCATGGAATGAAAACATATATATATATATATATATATATATATATATATATATATATATATATATATATATATATATATATATATATATATATATATATATATATATATATATATATATATATATATATATATATATATATATATATATATATATATATATATATATATATATATATATATATATATATATATATATATATATATATATATATATATATATATATATATATATATATACCAGCCTGAGCTGTAAACATGACCTGACTGGTGTATATGCTTTTTTTTCTGACAGAAAATCTATGGTATGTTAAAAAAAAACAATTATGCTATGCACCACTTTGATTAATATATCAAACATGTCTTAAAGTTTAATTACTGAAGAAAGATAGCTTGGTTCTAGACAAGATGCAATTATAATATAGGTATCAGGAATAGTCAGTTGTGGCTCAGACAAAGCCTTCAATCAATTGCCTTTGGCCCCTGGCAGTCTTAACAAATTTAATCAAGATTTAATAAACAGCTTGCTAGCCTCCCTTCCTAACCAGGCAAACAGAGACCTTTTTAAGGTAGTGGCTTTCTTGCAGTTTGTTGGGTGATAAGAGATTTGTACAATCTCTTACTAATGCTGCTTGCTGGTTAATCTGAGTAAATGTCATCACCAAAATGTGTTCTCTTGGTAAAGGAGATAAAACTGTTCAACCACCTATCCAACGCCACCCCTCTGAGGCATATGGTCAGGGTACATGCTCTGAGAGAGTGTGGTTTCATCTTTCAGCCCAGTCCCCATGCCCGATAAATTGTGGTTAAAGGGAGACTTTGCACTTACAGGGGTCTTTTTGTAGCCTCCTATATACAAATACAAATAAAACTCTTGATTGGCCAAAATTCTGTCACTGTGATATCAGATTCAAACAAGGCAGAAAAAGAAATGGAGACTAGCAAGCCCCCACCTACGCCCTTCAAACTTCAGCCTATGGAACATATTTTAAAACAAAACCTCTTCTTTCAACCTTTGTGGTATCTGAACTAGACACGTAATTCTATATGAGAGAGAACATCACCAATACTGTGTAAAAACCAAGTTGAAGGTACAGAAGGATGATATTTCAAGGCCAGGACTAACAGCCATCAATTGTCTATTAATTATATGGTGTTATTTATGTCATCCAAGGCCTACCGTATTTTTCGGAGTATAAGATGCACCGAAGTATAAGACGCACCTAGATTTTAGAGGAGGAAAACAAGGAAAAAAGTATTCTGAACCAAATGGTGTAGTAATATATTATTTAATAAAATACCAGTGTAGCAGAATACATTTTACAACCATGTATACTTTTTATAACCATGTACACTTTTTACAACCATGTACACTTTTTACAAACTTCAAACTTGACAGCTTTAAGACTAATGGACTTCAACTCCCAGAATTCCTCCTCCAGTCATGCTAGCTCAGGAATGGGAGTTGAAGTCCACAACTCTTAAACTTGCCAAGTTTGACGACCCTTGCACCCCTAACCCCTAACCCAGAGGTCTTCAAACTTGACAGCTTTAAGACTAGTGGACTTCAACTCCCAGAATTCCTCCTCTAGTCATGCTAGATGGGGTAATTAGAAGGCAAAAACACACCAGTTTTTGCAAAAAAAACAGCTTGTTTTTCGCTCTCTCTCTCTCTCTCTTTTTTTTTTTTTTTTGCAAAAACAGGGCATGCAGAGGGTTTGGGAAGCCTGCAGAGCACTCCTAGGGGGTGGGGGAAGGCAAAAACGCCCCAATCTTTGCAAAAAACAGCCCGTTTTCACAAAAATGGAATCGGGGCGGGGCTTTGGGAGGCCAAAAATGGCTGTATTTGGTGTATAAGACGCACCGACATTTCTACCCTCTTTTGGGGGGCAAAAAGTTGCGTCTTATACTCCGAAAAATATGGTAAATGGCTAATTGAACAAAGTTTTGAAAATTATGTTTGCAACCTGTCATTTATCATCCTATGCTTAGAATCCCAAACATTGCAATCTGAACCAGAGAGTCACTTTTTAACACTTGATCATTAACTGGCTATTCACTCTGCTTGACTTACTCTGATGTACCAGTGGCTAGAACTTACAGGACAGCTAACATTTTTTAATTCTTCAGTGATTAGCTATTTGCAGAATGAAGTTGGCACTACCCTTCACTCTATCCCTGGAACAGTGGAGGAAGAGCATGGCTAGTGCATTTTTATTCTAGTCTTTGTGAATGGTAAGCAAGTATTCACACTGTAGTTGTCCCAAGCCTGCCAGTGCATGTGTCAGGGTTCCGAATAGCATCGAAAACTAAATCAGAGTCCAAGGCAAAATATTCCTCAAAGTTCCAATTTATTAGCAGAGCCATGTTGGCACATCTGGGAGAAACTCGAATCTGAAGTCCCAGGGGTTTCTCCACCCAGTTGAAAGTTCAAGCCCTTGTCCCCACACCCCCAAGTCCATCACATTGAATAATCTTCATCTGACAACTTGGCAGAAACTCCCATCTCCTTCTGTGCAGGTGCAGGAGTGCAAAGACAAAGGATGACCTTGGCAATCTAGAAGGAATTTGCTATGGCTACATGCAGACATTCCTCATGCAATTACCCCTCCCAAATTCCCACAGCAAAGAATACATTTTACAATAGCATAAAGTGTGGCAGGCCAAAGACCCCAACTAAAATGGCTTCAGCCTGACAGCATATATCAAAGCATTAAAGACAAATCTATTACAGCATAGATTTTGGGTGAACCTCACTCCACTTCATTTCTCTATCGCTTTTCTCGGGACTAAATTCCCTGCATCTGATGAAATCTAATGCAATGTGTGAAAACTGATGCATAGATAAAACACCATTTGTTATTTTTTTTGCAAAAGATTGATGCGGCTAGTTCTTTGGATTCCTTGAAGAAAGCAATAGCACTGATTTATTAGTACCATTGTAAAGCTGTTTAGCCTTGGCTGCACATATTGTTTTCCTTGTTGATCGTTTGAAATAAGCAATTGGTTTAGGTTATGCTCCCTTGTATAAGAACAGCTGTACATGAAGAGGTCAATGACACGTTCATTTCTTCTTCTTCTTCTTCTTTTTTGAAGTGTTAAAAAAGCCTGTGCATTTCTCACTTTATTCTTCATCATTCTTCTGCTTCCCCTGAGTATTACCCTCAAAACTGTATAAACCAAAAACCGTGTACTTTGAAATATGTTGTGTCCCTTTGGACTTTGTTCAAAATGCCTTGATGGTGCCCAATTATATGCTCAGTGATTGTGACATATATCTTATTGATGGAGTCCCCTTTATTACAGAGCTTGACCATTGAGGAATGCTATCATAGATAAGGGCACCATGGTCTTCTAGGCTCAGGAATACTGATGTTTAGAATATGATGGCTATGAAAAAATACATTGATAAAATCTCTGAGAGAAAACACTTCTTTAATCTAAAAAAATAATTTTCAAAAGATGCTCTGTACCTTGCCAAATGTATAGCACTCTTTTATTGAATAATTTTAATACAGTAAGAGGAAATCCAAGATACTGAAATATTTTCAAAGAATGAACAAAAGTAAAACTCTATACTCATGTTAAATATTCCATATTCCAAGCTTATAAAATGTTGTATAGTGAAAAATCATGGCACAAATGAAATAATTACATAGAGAAAAATGGCAGGTTTTCCAAACAGTATAAATATTTTTTTTAACGTTTGTATGTATATTTATAATAGTTTGTCAAAATAACCACATTGGTGGACATTCTCTCAATGCAGAGAGAAAACAAATGAAAAATGGTTTTATATTTGTTTCAAAACATAACTTGTACTTTGAAAATAATCCTTGTGTGTTAGTTTCATATATAGGCAGGTCTCGCTTAATGATTGTAAATGGGATCGGAATTTCCATTGCTAAGCGATATAGTTGTAAAGTACAATTCACATGACTATATCACTTAGCAATGGCAATCCCAGCAGTCCCTAGTTACGGTTGTTAAATGAATCACCATGATTCATGGTGCAGGGCCACAGTATCTTCGGGACCGTCTACTACCACATGTCTCCCTGCGACCGGTTAGATCGCACAGAGTGGGCCTGCTCCAGGTCCCGTAGACAATGTCGACTGGCGGGACCTCGGTCGAGGGCCTTCTCTGTGGCGGCCCCCACATTATGGAATCAACTCCCCCCTGAGATCCGGATGGCCCCTACCCTATTGATCTTCAGAAAAGCCGTTAAGACCTGGCTGTTTCGGCAAGCCTGGGCCCAATGAATGTATTGTTGGGTGGGCCTATGAGTGATTGTGGATGGATGATTGGTTGTTTTTTATTGATAATGTTTTAATTTTACTGTTTTAACTTTTTATCTGATACTATTGTGTTTTTTTTGTATTGCTTTTAGCCGCTCTGAGTCCTTATTGGATTGAGCAGCCTATAAATGCAATAAAATAAATAAATAAAATAAATGAGTCATAATTGTGACTTCTGACTTTGTGCTGATTTTCCTATTGCTTGTGGGAAGCTGGCAGGGAAGTTCTGAAACTGCAGTCACATGACTTTGGAAGCACTGTGATAGTCATAACTTCAAGGACCAGTTGCAAATGCCACTCAAAACAACCTTTGTATAGTATGTGAAAGCTCAGTCTAAACACACAGAGAGCCAGGATGAAGAATAAAGTTAATTTATATTTCTATTTTAAATTACATGTATTAAATATATTTAATATGATTTTTCTTTATGTACTTGGATGTCCTCCATCTATCACAGTAAAAGGCCTTTCCCACAATCTTTTATCTCCTATTACCTGCACAGGGCTTCTAAAGATGCAGGAAATCTATGAATAAAGAGATCTTTTGAAAACAGAGGTTATGATCTTTTGAAAACACAATGTAATTCCTTTTAGTTTTTTCCCATGAGCAGAAAGAGAGAACAGAAGCATTCTATCCTGTCAGAATTATGGGAAAGCAGCTGTTTCTAGCATTTACTTTCACGGCCTCAACCACCAAAATAGAAGCTCCAATGAAAATTTTCTCACTTATTCATTTATTAAGAGCATTTATCCAGTACATACTAGATTGCATAAAAGCTGGATAATCATCTATGGCAAACTGTACCAAAATATCCAAATGACCCTTCTTTTTCTTTCTTTTTTTCTTTTTTTCATTTTAATGGTGTCCCATAAACACTACTAAAGGTATTTGTGAATTGCAGGACATCGAACCAGATACAGTAAAGGAATCTGACAGGAAGAAGAACAGTGTCATCTAAATGCTAATCAGTGAATAAACCTAATCTGGCCAAAACATGCTGAGGGGATTCCATTGTGTTATGCACTGGAAGCCATCTCACAAGATTCTGCTTTAGTTCTGCTTTATTGTATATTTATAAAATAGTCTTGTAAGTTAGGATCATGAAATCATTTCTTTCACTCAGGAGGAAGATATCAGGGGAATATGTAATAGCATTGTTTGTATAAACAATTGCTCAAGAACAAATTGTCTACAAACGTGCTAAGAAAAGAGGTTAAAAGAGAGAGGAGGGGAGGGGGAAGGGGAGGAAGGCTGTTTTTCATGTTGTCATAATAGTGCTCAAAGATTTTTAAAGTCATTTTTTTAATGAATTTCTAGATATGGAACGTGTTTATACTTCAGGAAATGTAATTTGAATTGTGATGGGAATTGTACTTAATGTTTTTATATGAGCAGTGTGGCATGAGTTAATTCCCTAATATTGAATTTTCATTTATTTTTTCCACTGCTGCTGCAATTAAAAAATGATCAATCTATATAATTAATATCTTTGTTTTGTTCACCATTTGTGCAATTTGGAACTTTTTCATGGCCTGTGTGGATTATCATCTATAAATGAACAGTGGCATTTCTGGGAGCTGATTTAGTAACGTTGCTGAATAACTATATGGATTCAGACTAACAGTAAATTTACCTTTCTTCCTTGTTTAGTTCTTCCATTGTGATGGATAGAGATGCCAACAACCTATCTGGTTTATTGTTGGTGACTTCATAGAACTTTCATGTAGCAGTCTTGTCAACAATGTGGACTGTGATCAGGGGTGGGTTCCTCCTGGTTCAGACCGGATCACCCAAACCGGTAGTGACCCGCTGGTGACATCACTGAAGTGGATCAACCGGTGCCCGTCCGTGGGCACCGCCATCTTTTTTTGTGATTTTTTAAGCGAATTTCTTACTGTTTTGAAGGTTTTTCCTGTTCTGCTGCTTGTAAAAGGGCCCTCCCACCCACCCCCGGGTTTAAACTGTCCTTTATTCCTTCACCCAAAGCACAGCTGATCAGCTCCTCAGCTGTGTTTCGGGCTGATTCCAGCTACTGAGCATGCGCGGAAGCCAAATTGCATGTGGGAACGTCATGATGCGAACCGGTGGCAATGGTAAGTGGAACCCACCCCTGACTGTGATCTTCCAGGTTGCTTTGTGTCTTTCATACATTTGTCTACAACAATGGAATTCCCTCAGAATCTCCACATTGAAAGAGTAACCAGGCATGAATGCATAACTTTCAAACCTAAGCAAGGTTTGCCAGATAACTTATGAACAAGTAGAAACAATCTCCGTGGCATTCCTTTCTCTCCTCAATACTGAATTTAGTGAGAGAAACAAATCCATGGACTCTTTACATTTAGAAGACACAATCAAAACAGTATCATAAGTGTCAATGTAGAGGCCTATGCCTGCCCAGATGAATTACCTGATTCCAGTTCCAAGAACTTAAGTTCAAATGATTGTAAGTAAAGGATTACCTGCTGTGGTACCCACATACAGGTACTGAATGTAAAATAGTAAGTTATTGTATAAAGTTATAATGTTGTTAAAAGGAACTGTTTAAACAAGTAAGTATAGAGCCAGACAGCTTTTAAAATGTATGGTAAGTAGAAAGGGGGAGGTGTTTATCCCAGTGCTCCAGAACGGAGGGGGGATAGATGACATCATAAGAGACAGCCAATTGGATCATAGATAGCAGGGGCCAGGAACTATAAAAGGCCTGGTTGAGAGCTATGTGGAGCTCTCTGTTTTGTGTGATCCTCCATGAGGGAAGAATTTAGTGAGAAGTGCTTTGAAGAGCTGAGGGAAGCTCTGTTATGTGGTAAATCCCAGGAGGGAAGGCTTAGTGTGGAGAGCTGAGGAGCTCTGTGTGTGACTTCCAAAAAGGGACAACTTATAGAGAAAAGGTAGGCCCTAGGCCCGTGGTGGCGAACCTATGGCACGCGTGCCACAGGTGGCACGCGGAGCCATAGCAGACGGCACGCGAGCGTTGCCCACCGGCAAACCGGAAGTGCGGAAAAACGCACTTCCAGTTTGCCGGTGAGCTGTTTTTTGCACTCCGAAGGGTTCAGGGAAGCTCCCTGAAGCTCCGGAATGCAAAAAACTACAAAACGGACAAACTGGAAGTGCATTTTTCCGCACTTCCGGTTTGTCCGTTTTGTAGTTTTTTGCATTCCGGGGCTTCAGGGAGCTTCCCTGAACCCTCCGGAGTGCAAAAAACAGCTCACTGGCAAAACGGAAGTGCATTTTTCCGCACTTCCGGTTTGCCCGTTTCGTCATCCCAGGCTCCGGTAAGGCCTTTGCGCGGGTGTGTGTGTGTGTGTGCATGTGCAGGGGGCAGCATGGGGGGTGTTGTGTGCATGCATAGGGGGAGGGAATGGGTGTGGGTATGCGAGCGCGCGCTAGCGCGCACACCCCCCTTTTTCGCATGCGAACCTAAAAAGGTTCGCCACCACTGCCCTAGGCAGTTCTGTGCGAAGCAGGAGCCAGGGTCAGGGAACAAGATTGATTGATATATATTGAGTAATCTGTAGATAGAGATAAACGGTGAAACATGTTCTTACCTATAGGCCTAGAAACAAAGAAGAAGGGGAGTTGCTTAGATTTAGTCAAGAAAGCAAGGAGAGTCTATTGAGGGAAAGAAGAGAAAAAGAATTAAATAAGCTGCTTGTGGCTGTAACAAATTCGCTTGACAATTACTGAGAAGCTGTATTTAAATAAACTGTTTACTAGTTTGTTAAAGAAACGTGTCAACGTCTGTCTATTCCTCACATAAAGCAAATCTTAAACAATCCTGCAGAACTTAGAGATATGGTAAAAGTAAAAGCAAGCCTCTAAAGAGTGAGGGAAGTGAAACAGAGGGTGCAACCCTTGGTCAGGGAGATATAAAAGGAAAATTAAACACAAATCGCTACCAAGACATATAAAATAATAAACCTGACCGGAAGGGGACGGGTGGCGTCCCCCCGCAACTGGCGGCAGCGCCGGGATTTGAACTGGTGGAGAACGAAATAATACTTAGTACAAAAAGCTGAGAGAAAAATTCTTGAATTTTAAAATTTTAAGGCTGAAGGTCACATCTCCTGAGGTAAACGAAAAAGGGTAAAAGTAAGGAGATTGGCTGAAAGTAAGCAGAGAGGGTGTTTTGAGGTAAACTGAGATTGGTAAAGTAGAAACACCACTCGAAACTGCTGGACATTGAGTTTTAAAAGTGCAGATGTGGTGCCCACATTCAGTACCTGTATGTGGCACCACAACTGCACTTTCTTTTTTCCCCCTTTACTATATTTTAACAAGTCATCTTGCATTGTAGACATTTGCTTGGAAAATAGGGCAGAATTTTTACAGGAAATAGATCCCATGGTGATGATCTTGTCAGGGAACTGTAGCTGTTCTGAATACCCTAATTATTCATATGCAGTGTTAAATGTTTCAATGTTTTGCAGTGTATTTAAGTGCATTGCTTTGATATAGTTGGTTGCATATAATGTGATATTCTGTTTGTATCGACTCATTGACAGTTGATGGCACTTGATGTTTAATAAATGAATGTTTATTAAAAGTTTCTTAAGTAAGATTGGGATATCCTCTGAGAACATGGCTACATAGCCAACAACACTGAAATCATTTCATCATGATGAATCCAATAAATGTAATTGACAGAAGTAGGATCTGTCCTTCTGAAATGGATTCTGATTCTTTCTAACAGCAATTCTACTTAATTGTGTTATTCACGACAAGCCCTTACATAGTATAAGATCTCATTGGGCTGAAGGAAGCAACTGAAATAACATAGAATAGCCTAATGCAAGGGTGAAATCCAGCAGCTTCTGACAGATTCTGGAGAACCGGTAGTAGAAATTTTGAGTAGTTCAGAGAACCAACAAATACCACCTCTGGCTGGCCCCAGAGTGGAGTGGGAATGGAGATTTTGCAATATCCTTCCCCTGGAGTGGGGTGGGAATGGAGAGTTTGCAATATCCTTCCCCTGGAGTGGGGTGGGAATGGAGAGTTTGCAGTATCCTTCCCCTGGAGTGGGATGGGAATGGAGAGTTTGCAGTATCTTTCCCCTGCCACGCCCACCAAGCCACACCCACAGAACCGGTAGTAAAAAATTTGATTTCACCACTGCCTTAATGCCTAAACATAGGGCATACAAATGTTCTCCACATTTTTTTGTATTTTGTGTTGTATTTTTTGTATTTGTTTTATTTGTCAAGCATATATGATTATAAGCAAAGTTTAAACAGTAAAACATGATTGAATATATATGTAATATTACAAGCATGAATAAGAGTAAAAGAGGTATGAATATATGGGTACATTAGGACAGGAACGGTAGGCACGATTGTGCGCTTATGCAAGCCCCTTACTGACCTTTTAGGAATGGGGGTGAGGTCAATGGTAGATAATCTGAGGTTGAAGTTTTTGGGGTTTGGGGAAGAAACTACTGAGTCAGGTAAAGTGTTCCAGGCATTGACCACTCTGTTGTTGAAGTCGAATTTTTTGCAATCAAGTTTGGAGCGGTTTACATTAAGTTTGTATCTATTGTGAGCTCGAGTATTATTGCGGTTGAAGCTGAAGTAGTCGTTAACAGGTAGGACATTGTGGCAGATAATTTTGTGAGCTACACTTAGGTCAGAACGAAGGTGGCATAGTTCTAAATTTTCAAGTCCCAAAATTCCAAGTCTGGTTTCGTAAGGTATTCTTTTGTGAACAGAGGAATATAATACTCTTCTTGTGAAGTATCTCTGGACATTCTCAATTGTGTTAATGTCTGATATGTAGTGTGGGTTCCAGACAGATGAGCTGTATTCAAGAATCGGTCTAGCAAATGTTTTGTATGCTCTGGTTAAGAGTACAATGTTACCTGAGAAGAAGCTGCGCAAGATTTAGGATAACCACTCTTAATGCCTTCTTAGCTATGTTGTTGCAGTGGGCTCTGGCACTTAGATCGTTTGAGATGAGTACTCCAAGGTCCTTTACTGAGTAAGGATCATCATCAAGGTTATGATAATCAAGTTTGTATTTTGTGTTTTATTTTTGCCAATGTGTAAAACATTGGCAAATGTATAAACAAATGAATAAACATTGCATATTCAGTCAAGGCAGACAGGAAAGTCTCTACTATAGAGGTTGCAGATATTGAAATATAAATATATTTATATTTCAATAGCTTAGTCCAAAGATCTAGCCCTTCCATTTTTACAGAGCAGACATTTTTTAATTAAGATGTCCCACGTACATTTTATCTTTTCATACTTTTTAATCTTTTGATCACTGCTGACAAAAAGACGGTTAGTTATAAAATCTGTTCTTGAATAACTCCCTAATGTATCCCTAAACAGGAAGTAAGAAATGCCTCAGACCTAAGAGACAGAGATAGTTCAGATAAGCTTTGAATAAGCATCAGATAGGTTAGTGGTTTTCTCTTTACCTCTCATTTCAGAATAAAACTTATTGAAGTCTCCCTTAAGAGCAAAAGAGATAAATAAGGCAAAAGTGAAATTGTCTGTGGAATAATATATATAGAGAAGGATAAGCAGGCAGACACTTCCTATTATGGTTTCTTCTTTTGCCTTTCCAGACAAGTTTGGTTCTAATGTTAAGTAAAGAATGGCAACTATTTGAGGTGAAATTGTTGAGGACAATGTGACAATTTTATGCAAATTAACTTGCCACCCTGCCCTATTTTAATTTGTAGTGTTAAAATAGCCTTTGCCCCAGTGGGTGCCATCTTATTCTCAGACAGCCAATTTTTGAATTGACAATATACCCAGTCTAAACACAGAATTAAGAGGAGCAGTAAGGCTTCATTTGATTATTATTGGAATAAACATCAATTAAATGTGCATATTACAATTTAACACAATTTAACACTATCAGAGTTCGTTGCAGATAATTAATTTCCAGAAGCACACATAGATGACTGATTCAGCTGGATTCATTAACTTCTTTATAAACATAATAATATATATACAATACCACAGGTAGATTATTTCTTCAATGTAGCAACAGTTACAAGCAATTCCATTTCAGCAGAGCAAACAAGCACAGAGTGGGCTGAGAGTACAGAGTGGACCAGAGAACAGAGTGGGCTGAGCCACACCCAACCTTAAGCTTAAGTTTTCAGTTTTGATTCTCTGCACAGACTCAGAAGTGTTTAGCTCCCATTGACTGACATAGTTGCTATGCCTATTCATTGTTAACATGGCTGTCCCAGTTCATGAATATCTTAACAAACACTGTGTTCTTAGCAGGATAATTAACAACAATAATAACAAATGGATTTCAAAGTAGCAATTGATCCAATCTATTGGATCCAAGAGCATAAAACTTGGAGAAAACCTTTTGTTGCATATAAACCAGCAAGGGGGGAAATAGTTGTTGCATTTTGGTTCCACCTACATTAGCTCTTTTTTAAAAAATTTATTTATTTAGTCTTCTATTCACCAAGGGATAAATCAGGCCAAAACACTCACTAAATAGTGTGCAGTGGACACAGAGTTTCAATTGGATCTAGCCAAGACTATGGCATAACTAACAAAATTTGAAGTCCCTAAACACCAGAAGACCTTTCTTCTGGCACGATGTCATGCTCTTTCCTCATTGGTCTTTGAAGGATGATAAAATAGTTCTTGAATTACTGAATATCCATCACTAAGTGATACAGTCCTAAAGCATATATCAGTGGGGAAGCTGGCAGGAAGTTGCAAGTGGCCACCGCTAGGAGGGGAGGGAGCAAGCGAGGGCATAGAGGAAAGTCAGGGAGGATGTAAGAGGATGTGAGGGAGGTTGTGTGGATGTTACAATTGTGGATGCATGAGGGTGTAAGTGGCATGGTGGGTGGGTGAACTTTTGAAGAAGGGTCAGGAAGGTACATTAGGGTACATTAAAGATACAGTGTGGGTTAGAATGAGTGCGCAAGGGTGGGAATGGGTATATGAGAGGCATAATGCAGGTCAGGGTGGATACCAAATGCAAAGGGGTGCAAGAAAAGTGTAGCACAAGTCAGGGTTTTGGAGAGTGCACAGAAGGTGTGATAGGGGTTGGGACAGGTGCAGAGGTATGCAAGTGACTGGCACAATACAAGTGCACAGAGGCTGGGGGAGGGTGAAGATTTAGCCCAGCGACTTGTGACAATCCCTGCAAGTTTTCCCTTTGACTTTCTGGGAAGGCCAGCTGAAAGGTTGCAAATGGCAATCACATGATTATGGAGTCTACAACTGGTTGTAAGTGCAAATTGGTTTCCAAGTGTCCAGATCAATATCACGTGACTGCGGGATTGCTAAAATGGCTTTGAGAAGCCAAGGTAACCATAATTTGTTTAGCACCATTGTAATTCTCAACAGTTGCTGAACAAATGGTTATGGGTCAAGGATTGTATAGGAAAATTCCTTACCCAGAGAGACAATGTCCTTGCAAATTATTTGTATGCATCTTTCCATTACTGCATAAAAATCCAGGATGCACAGGATAATTCTATATTTCCCTGCTGCTTTCAGATACCAAATCTGCTACAATGTTTGACAGGTTCTATGCTGCAGCATTCAAAATTTATCAGACAGTGACCTGGACCAACAAACTGGACTTGATGATGTTCGTCCATTGTGTTCGAAGAGGACCTTGACATCTATCATCATGGGAATGGGGGGGGGGATGTCAAGACTTGCGCGTGAATTGGATTGAAGTGAGGGAGAGGTGCGCATAGTCAGCCTCACTCTCTCTTCCCAGATTCCATCTTGCTCCAAATAGCAGGACAAGAGTCGAGACTGTTGGAGATAGGCTAGGCGCAGTGGTTGACCAGGGCGGCTTTCATGTCTTGCCATGCTCTTAGCATACCACATTGCTTCCAGAGACCGCCTTCCTGACCGTTGTCCTATTCTAGTAGATTTCATTCACTCAGTCCGCCAGTATCTGTCTTCACATGCTCAGGATAGACAAGTCCCTATCTCACCGAAGGTCGATGACCCAACAGCTACTCTCAACCTGGTTTGGCCAGCCTGTCGAAGCTGTTGCCTGGGGTGTGGCCACTGTGCATGCTACAGCTGCTAGGAGCCACAGGTGAGAGCTGAGTGACAGGTGGGGACCAAAGGTGAACAAGCTGCCCTAAAAGCTGCCCTAAAATGAGCTGCCGTAAAAGGACACGACATGCCCCTACACCAGAGGTGCTACCCCTCCCCGAGCACCCCATACACCCCAAACTGGACTTAATGAGCACCTAAGTCATCATATTAGAGTGCTCTATAATTTGATATAGTCTTTCACATACTAATTTTTTATGCTCCCATATACCCGTCTAGTATTCCTATCCCTTCTTTTAGATTCTTAGACTTTTGTGTACATTTTCTGTTTTTTATTTTTAAAGTTTTTTTTAACTGTTGAAACTAAACTATGTCTTTTAATAGACTGTACCCCACCTTCCTTACAATATGCTGGTCTGTTGATTTGTTGCATATAAATTTATAGCAAAAATATCTCTGGTATATTTGATTCCACGTACATTAGTAGAGGTCACATTTTTGCAGTTGATCAACATTTGATTTACATCGTACACATGCTTAAACCTTGTCATGTTTTAAATGAAACAAAACTGGGAAAAAATAACTCCAGTTCTGTGACAAGAAAATGGTGTGCTAATAAAACTGAAAGAAAAATAGTTTTCATTATAAAATATAATTTAAACTGTTCTCTGTAGTCTCATCCTAATGATGGATGATCAGACAAGGAAAGCACAATGGAAAATTGACATAGCAGAAATAATCAGTTCTCAAGAGTGGTTACAAGTGAGTACTTATCTAAAAGTGAGATATTTTTATCAATTATCTAGTGCAAGAGGTGCATTAAACACGGGTATAAACAAAGAAATAGGAAGTAATGCACCTCCTGGTAATAGTAGAATGGAATGGAATGGAGTGGAGTGGAGTGGATTGGAGTGAGAGTGAGAGTGAGAGTGAGAGTGAGAGTGAGAGTGAGATCTATCTATCTATCTATCTATCTATCTATCTATCTATCTATCTATCTATCTATCTATCTATCTATCTATCTATCTATCTATCTATCTATCCTATGCACAGCTTGTTCTTTTATGCTTAACCTGCAATGTTTTTTCTACAGTATTTTGCTGAGCTTGTGTGACTACCATTCAAGCCCAGGAAAAGGCATGGCTTCTTTAAGGATATATTCCACAGATTTTGTGAAGGTCTCAACATTAGACCCAAATCACTTTCATCTGCTTTGTATCCAAATAATGCAAAACATTCTAAATTAATTAATTTAGAATTAATTAAACAACCCTGCACGGAAAGAGAAGACATGTACTGTAAGTGAGGCTGACTGTATCTAATGTGTCCAAGATGTAACTCTTCTCATTCCCAATATCCTACTTGGCTACGCCAAAGAACATTGAGTGACTCTTCTGCATACATAGTAAACAGGAGTGGAGCTCTCAGATGATGTCAATCAACGTGGAAAAGCATGAACTTGATGGAGCAGAGCTTTGCTATTCTAGGTATTGTGCGTGTTGTTGACTGAAGAGGGCTGGGAAGATTTTTTCCCCCCTGTAATTTGAAAAGAAGAAGCTGTAACGCTGAAGAATAGTTAGAGAAGTAGATTTAGCATATATAAGAGGCTGAAAGCAGTATTAAATGAGTTCTCTCTGATGTTGATGATAAATAATTAGAGCTGTTCAGTGTTTGTATGGAGATGAATTTCAAAAAAAAAAGAGAGATGAGGACTGCAATTGCCATCTCTTCTCAGTGCTAAATTGAAAATTTTCATAATACGTAAAATGCAAAATGATGTTCCTTCTTTTACTTTAATGTCCTTTCTTTTTTTTAATTATCAGAGGAAACATGGTTACAAGGGAATTTAGCTCCAAGGAAACAGCCTTTGCTTTCCTTTACAACTGAATGAACAACTTGTACCTTGCCATTATGAGTGGAATGGGGTGGCTGCCAGTCTCCAGAGACTGAGCAACACAAATATAAAGTTTAATTGATTGAGTTGGTGGGGAAAAAAATCAAACAACCATTCCCTCCCACAACAAACATACCACATAGCCTGGGTTCTAGTCAGGGGTGAAATGCTCCCAGTTCGGGCAGGCCAGTTGGTCATCGTAGAGCTGATAGAGCCGATAGCGATTGCAGCGTGAGTCTTCCCCCACTTGCTTCCCCCGCCCGCCTGGATGCCGCCATTTGGGTTCTTTTACCCTCTGTGCATGAGCAGAATGCTTTCCGCATGCACAGAGGGTAAAAGAACCCAAATGGCAGCGTCCAGGCGGGTGGGGGAAGCGGGTGGGGGAAGGCTCGCGCTGCGATCGCTATCGGCTCTATCAGCTCTACGACGACCGACCAGCCTGCCCAAACTGGGAGCATTTCTCCTCTGGTTCTAGTGCATGGCCCAGGTAAGATGTGGATAATGAGCCCTTTCAACTGGTACCTGTACAGCTTATTCTTTTATACTTAGCCTGCAGTGTCTTTTCTACAGCACCTCAGACTTTTGTTGATCTGTTAGGTTGCTGGGTCAAATGTAACTTGCTGCATGGCAGTTAACTCTTAACTTTCTTGTCTCTAGTTGCTGTCCTCTGGCCTCTGCCTCATCATAATAAATTGCTTTCTGGTTCCATGCATCAGGGCATGACCTTAGAGTGCAGAGCCCAGAATCCCATTCCTATGAAGTGTGAACAGTTCTGTCTTCACATTTCTGTTGCCTATTAGTTTAACTATCACTGATGCCAGAGTGTTTTGTGTCTCCCAAAGTTCAGGAAAGGTTAAAGTGGAGTTGCTTCATCCAAACCTATGGCAAAAATCATGAGAACCCAGTGCATGGGAAAAATGGGTTATCCTAAATATAATCAGAATGAAAATCCTGAGGATAAAAATTCTTATTGTTAGATACAAAGCAGTAAAACACAATCCTAATCCAGTTGTCTACTGAGAGGTTCCTCTGAAGAGGTTTAATTCTGGTTCAGATTTTGATCTGGAAGTGCTCATTTGATCTAAGACAGGGGTAGGCAAAGTTGGCTCTTCTATGACTCATGGACTTCAACTCCCAGACTTTCTGAGCCAATCATGCTAGCTCAGGAATTCTGGGAGTTGAAGTCCATGAGTCATAGAAGAGCCAACTTTGCCTACCCCTGATCTATGATATGAAAAGGTTATTGCTCAGTGAAGCACAATACATTAGTGTGCACAGAAGCTCTTCAACTGCCTCACATGTCACTCACAGTTTTACCTACCTATTCTATTCTCTGCAAATAGCTTGTCCTCTGGATTTGAGTCAGATCACAGACCTGAACTTTTTTTAAAAAATGGTTATGTGCTTCATAATAACTGTACATGTGAGAAGATAGCATCTTTTCAGAAAAGGTCAAGGAATGGAATTGCTGGACTGTATCCATCTATGTATGTTGCTGCAGTTGTTTACATACCGTATATTTCAGAGTATAAGACGCACCTTAGTTTTGGGGGAGGAAAATAGGGGGGGGGGAAATCTACCTACCAGGTATTCATCTGGCTAGCGTCCTTAGTCTGTTCAGCTTCAACACATTATTTTATCCTCTGGTTAGGGCTGAAAAAGCCTTTTTCAGAGGGAGTAGGAATGAAAACAAGCCTGCAAAGACTTAGGGCTGGAAAAAACCTTCTTCAGAGGGAATAGGAAGCCGGGAAGATCGTTAGTGCCTTGTTAGGGCTGAGAAAAAAATCTTTGAAAAAGCTACATTCGAAGTATAAGACGCACCCAAATTTTCAGCCTCTTTTAGGGAGGAAAAAGGTGCGTCTTATACTCCGAAAAATACGGTATGTGGTGGGAAAGGAGCATTTGAAGAACTTATGTTTTCTTTCATAATGTAAAGAACATTTAACAAAACAACTTCTTTTTCTCCTGAAGATCTTTCTAAAACTGGAGCCAATAAAAGGATTTATGTCAGTTTAGAAGACTCTGTCCAGGAATAAGTTGAATCTATAGAATAAAGACATTATTCTTACATTAGTGACTTAAATCTGATTACCTCAAATCTGATTATTATAATTTCTGGGAATCTTCTCATATGATATAGAGCGCTACTATTACTGAAAATTACTGCTTTTTTAATCTCATAAGCTGCTTTAGGAAAAATGTGGTCTTGCACAAACAAAAAATATGAAATAAATAATAACATTGTTTAAACTAAAACTGTAATGGAAAAAAGAAAGGGGCTGAATCCCACTGAGAAGATATTAACAATTCTTGTGCGCAGAAGAACACACTTAACATTGTAGAAGTAGTATAATGTGTTGGATAAGTAAAATATATTTAAAACTTGAAATAACAGGTTTAAGGTGTATTATTATTATGGTTTGTTCTACAGTCAATCGGATGTTTAGACTAGATTATTATTTTAAAAGTCATATTTGCTCTGCTTTTTGGAAATCTAATTTATAATGAAATAGTTACACACATATACTCAGTGTATGATTAATTTAGTTTATGTCCCAGTGAAGGGCTACATGATTCCCTCCGCTAAAGCTCAAAATCATTGAATATTATAGTTGGAATCATCTAATTCAGGCTTTCTCAACCTTGGCAACTTTAAGATGCGTGGACTTTAGCTCCCAGAATTCCTCAGTCAATATGTTTGCTTGGGAACTCTGGGAGTTGAAGTCCTCCCACTTAAACTTGCCAAGGTTGAAAAACACTGATCTAATCCAATGCTCTGCCCATTGCAGGCACCCACTACTGTTTGTCAAACTAAGCTCAACTGGATTTGCTTTTTGCATTTGTCATTCCAGTGTATCTCCTTAAGGATCAGTCGACATTAGTTTAATCTCCCAAAACAGGTGTACCCGTTGTGTATTTCAGAGTGTAATATCCTTTTGCCCATATTAACTTTTGTATACCATTAGTCAAAACCTTTTGCCTTCATCCTCGGAACAAGTCACATCATTTTTCAGTTCATTGGAAAATTTAACTGGTTTTAGAACTGGAAAAATGCCTCTTGACAGATGTCTTGACCAAGCAATAATGAAAAGGTCACAATGTACTAAAGCATTTGTCGAGATTTTGAACGGCTGTCTACAGGAAATTAGACCCAATTGCATCTAATTAGAAATGCTGATTTCCAAATAAGAGTCAAGAAGCCACAACACATTTACATCAAAATGATTCTCTTTGATCTATTTCCAAAACAACTTTCTCTAAAATGATCGTATGTCATCCAATGTGTACAGTTCAAGCTGAGATTTAATAATTTCTTATCTTTCACTCTAAAGATGAAGGTCAGGGATCTCAGTCATTTCTATTTTATGGGACTCTGAGAACCTTTTGAATGAGTTATTACTTCAGGAGAAGGAGATGGTGATTGAATGCCAGAATAAAAGTGCACTTCAAGGCAAGCATCCATTAGAGCACGCTAGTAGCAACCGTCCAACCAGACCAACACATTTGTTCTTTTCTAGCCATCATTTTACTTTTTGCCTTTCTCTGCTGGTTGAAGATATTGCCTTTCTTTAATATGTATCAGCTATTTCTTTTACAAGTGCCTATAGACATCAGAATCAGATCTTTAGGTGGCATTTTTTGAAAATACATGTTTGGATTGGAATCAGCACCGGCAAACTATTGAAGGCTGGTATACTTTGGTGGGGAGAGGGAAGAGGCTATTAAAGTTAAAGTTGGCTGTGGCCATGGCCATCTCACTGCAGCCATCTCACCAGTGACAACTCACCATGGGACAACTTGCTCAACAATTCCATGCAGGACAACTCAATGCGATAAATGTTATCCACCACTGTTTCCTTGACAGCATCTCCATTGATAAAAATGGAAATAATGTCAAAGAAACAGTGGATAACATTTATTATGTTGAGTTATCCCAGACGAAATTTTTCATAGCGAGTTGCCCACAGCAAGTTGGCTGTTGTGAGTTGTCCAATGTTGAGTTGAACACGATGAGATAGCTGCAGTAAGATGGCCAGGGTTAATTGTTCCAGTTGTCCAATTCTGGCAGTTGGGTCTCTTTTTTTCCCCTGCCAGGAGCCAAATTCCTAAGAGAATAATCTCTTGTTAATCATGGTTAGGATAAAAGCAAATGATCAGCTGCACCAGAGTGAAAATAGTGGCACAACTCATTTCTTCCCCTGAAACTGTTAAGAATTTCCTTCCCCCCTCGCTTAAATTATATGTATTTTTACATAAAATACCGAGTATTTTTCCATACCAGGTAACTAGCAGAGAAGGGAGGGAAATCACCTTTTCATTTATTTACAGAAGATTTTTGAAATGCATCTGAGGAACATAATTGGAACAAAGTACTGAGTTGACTGAGCCTATTCTAAGTAACTCTGTGTATATGTCTTAAGTATAGCAGGTCATCAACTAGGCATTCAAATGTTCTTCCATCCTTTGTTAATTCAGTTGACTAAAAATGGACTTAAAAGCACATAATAAGTGCATCACACCATGATACAGAGAAAGTGGCTTCCGATTAAGATAAATATCAGCATACTTCAGCACTCTCTGCAGTGTTATTATCTTGATAATAGTGCTGCAGAAGGAAACACAAACACTTTATCTTCCCCTATATTATTGGAGATCTGTTTGTTGATGGTTTGGATGGTACCCAACAAAGCTTTACTAACATCTTCCCTTCCTCCTCCCCCTTCCATGTAATCAAATCAAACTAAATCAAATCAAAATCTTTATTACAGTCATAGACCAGCATACATCTAGGCACGGCCACATAGACCAAGAAAAGTTTGATTGGAATTGGGTGGCATCAAAATTAAAAACATACAATTTTAAAACTAGAGATGTGAGGTCTTCCCTCGTGTTGTAAAGTGGGGCTGAGGGCTAAAAGTTTAAACTGGGGGTAGCAAAGGGAAGAAGGGAAAACGGGAAAGAATGGAAAATATGTGGACTTATCTATCATATATTTAATTGTTGAATAATATTTTTCAATCTTATCAATTTTGTTTGTATGTATTGAAATGTATGTATTGAAAATTCCAGATTGAGAGATGAATCAATTTTCTTAATGGAAATATTGATATATAAAATAATAGGTCTGCCAGAAAACATTTATAGAGTGATTCAGGATCAAATATAGTTCAGAAAAAATGCTTCAGGACTTGCTTAAATATGAGTCCAGAATATCTTTTCTATTCATCCTGTGAGTCTGAAAAAGGTGGCCACTGTTTTATTTAAGCAATCTGTTCAGTAAAGTTAATGCAATCTTATATGATTTGGACATAACTTTAATTATTTTCCCTGGAAATGCTTATATTCAGGGCTAATTCCAACTTAAAAATCAGGGTTTTTGGAGGAGGGGAAAGTAAGCTGGGCAGTTGATAATTGTATATAGTATATCAACTAATTTACTTCTGTTGCAGCTATTTTTCAGTGCTACAGAATTTAAGATAAAATTTGATATAGCTAGGAATGGATTTGGAAGGTGATTCAAAGTACTTAAGGCTTTGGGGGATTCAGCTCAAGCTTCTATGCTAGTATGAAATTGAAGGAAGTGTGTGAAATTGACATCAACTATACATACTTGAAATAATAGCAATAGCAATAGCACTTAGACTTATATACCACTTCATAGTGCTTTACAGCCCTCTCTAAGCGGTGTACAGAGTTCAGCATATTGCCCCCAACAATCTGGGTCCTCATTTTACCGACCTCAGAAGGATGGAAGGCTGAGTCAACCTTGAGCCTGGTGAGATTTGAACAGCCGAACTGCTGAACTAGCAGTCAGCTGAAGTAGGTTGCAGTGCTGCACTTTAACCACTGCGCCACTTCGGCTCCTAGTTTAAAATAAGTTTTAAATAATGAGAATAAAGTATGCTTTTTTGAGAATGAGTGGAAAGTTATAACAAATATGAAGTTCATATACAATGGTACCTTAGTATTAATCGTTAATTGGTTTCAGGAGGTGCTTTGAGTACAAAAAATGATGAGTACCAAACAAATGTTTCCCATAAGGAATAATGTCATAAGGCAGCTGACACCAACAAACCCTGAGTACTGGGACAAAATTTTCACATCAAAAAGATTGACTACCAAATTTGATGAGTTTTAAAGCAGCTGAGTACCAAGATACCACTGTATTTGTATATTAAATTGTGCCTGCTTGGTGTGAGTTAGATGCAATCACTTGACAATTATAAGTTCAATTTAAAAATATGAGTATTAACTCACATGGAAAACATTTGTCCTACTATTACCATATTTAGGCTGAAAGGACTCATAATATAACTGAATTGATAAGTTGCTGATTAATAGATATGTTATAACAGCGATGTTACATTCCACAATGTACCTATCTTTGGAATCAATCAAGATATAAAATACTGTTTGCTTTAAAAAAATAAATAAATTTTCAGCAAAGTTATAAAGAAAATCAATCTGGGTTTTCAGTCTGGTCAGTTTTTGGAATTGTTGTTCATGAGATAAATTTCCATAACTTTTTTTTTCTGGAATAAATTTCAATGTTACATTATTTTATTAAATCTGTGTATGTGTATCAATTCCTTAATTAGTTGGAACAATAACATTTAAAAATGAAGAAAATATGGTATCAAGAAAAAGTAACTTAATTTGGAGTAGAAAAACGTCCTAACACACACATGAAAAAAAATGATTACAGTACTATCAGAAGTCACTCAGATGTGTAGCAGAACAAAAAATGGAGGCACTCCTCCTTGTTCAATTCTTTGTGGAAATAATTGATTAAGGAAGCAAACACAATCTCTGTTCCATAAGCAAAACTCAAATCCCAGTTAAATCAAGGAAATCTAATTCAGTAGCAATCTGCCATTTGCAAAATGTCCCATGTCTCATTAATTCTTCATTACCTTTCTGTGCTCATGCATAATTTTGCAAACTGAAAACAAACAAACCCATAACCTAAAATGATCGCTCAGAGTTTTTCCAAAAGAATGAAAAGCTCTTCAAAATCCTACTACTTTTCCTTCTAGCAAGTCCCAACCCAGAAATCCACCTTAAGGTACAGACATTTAAGTCCTAGGATTCTGTTATCACCCCTACATTATTGTTTTCCTTTTTTTTTTGAAGTCTTTGAATATGTATCTAACATAATAAGTACATTTACTTTTTCGAAGCACATGTACTTTCACAGTTTATGTTTTTTTTAAATAGAAGTTGCTGCTTTTTTTCCTTATAGTGAATGTAGTAACATAACTGAATGTTATGAGTAAGTGCTATTCAATGTTTGTCATCCAAAGTGGTAGCTATGCAGGGCAAGCAGTAGGGCAGGGATAACTACCTACTATATATATGAAATATAACAATCACCAGTCAGTCACATTTTTCCATCTGAGTTCTGTTCCCATATCAAGAAGCTGAACGTAGCAAATAGAATACAATCCAGACAAATTAGTTCAATATGGAAAGAGAGCGGGAGGGAGGGAGAGGGAGGAAGGGAGAGGGAGAGGGAGAGAGAGAATGCATTTTATTAGCAATTATACTGGAGAAATATATATATTCCACTTCCGCGGCAGCTGTCAGAGCTGAATTGGGACATTTTTCACTGTATACCTATACAATCACTAGGGCGGTAACCTACTAGTTAAAAATGACTCAGATGGAAGCCAGTAGACTTCCTAAAATCTGCCTAGAGGAACAGCAGATCTTAAACCCTCAACGGTATTTTTGGTTAACTCGGTTAACCAAAAATGAATCGTTATGGCATAGGGTTTTCGTTGCGTGACACATTGAAGCAAGTTAAACAACGGATTAAAGATATACATGGGCAAATGGACATGGCAACTTTTTCTTTTTTAAAAAAAATAGTTTTTATTAAGTTATTTACATTTAAAAACAAACAAACATACAAAACAAAAAAAAAGAACATTATGACATTAACAAGTACAATATAAACATTTACAAAACATAAAAAACGCATACAGCTATAGAGCTGTTAATTTCTATAATTTGTTCTACGGCGAGTATATGTTAGCGATATATTTTTATGTATTTTCCAACTTTTATCTTGTCTTTTATGTGATAGATTTTATAAATCAATCGTATTAATATTAATATTAACAATAGTATTAATAATAGTACAACGATAGTGATATTGATGATAGTATTGATAATAATAATAATAGTTCATAAGAAATAAGGCACTTTCAATTTTGTAAAATCATAGTATACATATATATTATTATAATATAACTATTTTCTCTATTAATTCCTTATTCTAATTTCTATGTGTCTTATTTAACTTATATTTACATTTATTACATTGATGATATTTGTTTTCGTTTTTCGTACCAATTGTAAAATAAATTCCAAATTTCATAATAGTCGGAGTCTTCCTTTCCTTTCAATTCCATAGTTAACTTATCCGCTTCGGCACAATCCAAAATTTTTCTGATTACACTGCTTTCCTCAGGAATATCATTTAATTTCCAATTTTGTGCTATCGTTATTCTTGCCGCTGTTAGTATATGTAAAATGATATAGTAGTGTTTTTTTTCCATTTTTTGGTTGATGATTCCCAATAAGAAAATTTCCGGTTTAATATCTAAGTCTTGTTGTGTGATTTCTGTTAACCAGTTTTTGATTTTATTCCAGAAGAGTTTGATTTTTGGACAGGTCCACCACATATGATAATAAGATCCAGTTTTACACTGACATCTCCAACAATTTGGTGGTAGATTTTTATACATTCTTGCCAATCTCGCTGGAGGGAGGTGCCATCTATAGAATAGTTTATAATAATTTTCTTTGTATGAGACTGATTTTGTGATTTTGTAGTTCTGATTCCATATTTTTTCCCATTGATTAATTGGTATTTCATGTCCAAAATTTTTCGTCCAGCTTATCATATTTCCCTTTATTATATCTTTCTGTGTTTTGTTTTTTAGAAGAAATTTATATATTTTAGTTATTGCTTTTTGTTCCTGGCCTAATAAGATTTTATCTAATTCTGATTTAGTTTTTTGTATTCCATATTTCCTCTTGTCGTTTTCTAATCTGTTCTTAATTTGAAAGTATGGCCACCAGTCAATCTTAATTCCTCCCTGTTCTAATTTTGATATAGATTTTAAGGCTCCTCCTTCTTCCAGTATTTCTTCGTATGTAACCATTTTTTCCAGGTTTGTTGTGTTTGGGTAAGTAATGGCTTCCATGCCAGAGAACCAGGGTGGTATCTTAGTATACTATTGTTTTTTGATTCTAAGCCAGATTCCTAATAGGGAGTCTCTGATTTTATGTCTTTTAAAATATGAGTGTGTTTTATGTTTATCATCCCAGAGGAATCCATGCCACCCTATATGTAAATCATAACCTTCTAATACCAGTAAGCGTCTATTTTTGATTTGTATCCAGTCCTTTATCCATGTTAAAGCAGATGCTTGATAATATAATTCAAAGTCTGGCAGTCCGAACCCTCCCTGATTTCTATTTTGTTGTAAATATTTTAATTTAATTCTTGGTTTTTTCCCGGCCCATATAAATTTGGTTAGTATTTTATTTAATTTTTCAAAATATTTTTTCTCTAATTTGATTGGTATAGTCTGAAATAAGTATAAAATTTGAGGTAGTATTGACATTTTAATCGCTGCAATTCTGCCTATTAGAGATATTTGTAATTTGTTCCAGTTATCTAGTTTCTTTTCAATTTGTTTTAAAATTCCCATATAGTTTTCTTCTTTTATTGTTGTGCATTTCGCTGACAGGTTGATTCCTAAATATTTTATTTTCTTTACAATTTGTATTTCTAATTTCCTTTCTAATTCCTTATTTTGTGTATCTGTCAGATTTTTGGTTATTATTTTAGTTTTTTGTTTGTTAATTTTTAGACCTGCTACTTTCCCAAATTCATTAATTTCTTTTAGTAAAATTGATCCTACCTCTAGAGGTTCTTCTATATTGAAAACCATGTCGTCTGCGAATGCCTGCAATTTATATTCCTGTTCTTTTATCTTGAGTCCTTTTATTTCTTTGTTTTCCCTTACCTTTTGTAATAATGATTCCAATGATAATATAAATAATAAAGGGGAGAGAGGACAACCTTGTCGAACTCCCTTTTCTATATTAAAATTTTTTGTAGTTTCTCCATTGATGAGGATTTTTGCAGTTTGTTTTGAATATATTGCTTTAATTGTTCTTATGTAGTTTTCTCCAAAATTCATTTTATCTAATTGATTTGTTATGAAGTCCCAGTTTAAATTATCAAATGCCTTTTGGGCATCTAGGAATATGAGTGCCATGGATTCCCCTGGATGAGTCTCATAATATTCTAAAATGTTTATAATTGTTCTGATATTGTTTTTAATATGTCTGTTTGGTAAAAAACCATTTTGATCTGAGTGTATAATTTTAGTAAGCGTTTTTTTAAGTCTTTCCGCCATTATGGAGGCAAAGATTTTATAATCTGAGTTCAACAGCGAGATTGGCCTGTAACTCTGGATCTTATGTTTCGTATTGGTGTCTTTGGGGATGATTGTTATTAGTGCCTCTGTCCATGAGTCTGGAATTGCTCCTTTTTTTAGTACTTCATTGTATGTAATTAATTGTATACTTTTTAAAATCGTTTGTAATTCTTTATAATACTCTGCTGGAATACCATCCGGTCCTGGGGTTTTGTTATTTTTTTGGTTCTTTATTGCTTTTTCTAATTCAATCAGTGTTATTTCTTCGTCCATCTTATTTTTAATATCCTCTGGTAATTGCGCTATACTAGAATTTTTTAAATAGTCTTGTATATTTTGGATTTGTATAGTATCTTTGCTCTCTATAGTTCTCTATAATATTCTCGTGCTATTTCTTTTTTTTCTTCTATTGCCAACTGCATTTTCCCTAGCGAATCCTCTAGTTGTTGTATTGTTTTTTTTTCCTTTTCTTTTCTTAATTTATAAGCCAGCCATCTACCTGGTTTGTTAGCATGTTCAAAATGGTTCTGTTTGGCTGACTTAATTTTTAATGCGATTTCTTCTTGTGTTATCAGGTTTATTTTGTGTTTAATTAATTCCTTTTCTTCTTTTATTTCCTTATCTTGTGGTGTCTCTTGTAATTTGTGTTCTAATTCCCCTATCCTGTTTTGTAAATCCTTAATCTGTTTATTTTTATTTTTGTTTTTTTAATAGAGTAAGCAATAGATAGTCCTCTTACATATGCTTTCATAGTATCCCAAATGTTTTGTATAGATGTATCTTCGTTCCAATTCTCCTGTAGAAAGAAAGTTAGTTCTTTCTCCATATATTATTTAAATTCTTTTTCTTTTATTATTTTCTGGTTCATCATCCATCTCCTTCTTGTCTTATTTATTCCTCTCATTGTAATTACTATGGGATTGTGGTCCGCCCACGTATTTGGTTCTATTTCTACACTCTCTATTTTAATAATTGGTTCTATATTTGACCAGGCCATATCAAGTCTGGACCAGGATTGATGTGGGTTTGAAAAGTATGTATATTGGTTTTGTTTCTGGTGTCTTTCTCTCCATATATCTTTTATTTTAAATTCATTCACGATTTCAAAGAAATTTTTGGGTAAAATTTTTCTTTCAGAATTTTTTTTTGATCCCGATTTATAATCTTCTTTGGCATCTACTACTGCATTGAAGTCACCAATTATACAGATGTTTTCTCTCTCTAATTTTATAATTTGTTGATATAATTTAGTATAGAATTCTTTTTGTCCATTATTAGGAGTGTATATGGCTATTAATAATATTTTAGTTTTATCAATTGTGATTTCTACCATAAGTATTCTTCCTTCTGTGTCTCTATATATTTGTTTGGGGCTTAACCAGTTTTTGATATATAGTGCTATTCCTTTTCTCCTTGAGTCAGCTAAGGATGTGAAAAGATTACCTATCTTGGGCTGCTGTAATAACTTATACTCTTCTTTTTTAATGTGAACTTCTTGTAAACATGTGATATCTGAACCTTGTTTCTGTAGTCTATTGAGTATTTGTCTTCTTTTTATTGGTGAATTGATTCCATTTATGTTAACTGAAAATATTTTGATTTGATTTTGCATTTTATTTTTTACTTGTTGCTCTTGTTTGTCTCACGGTTCTTATTTCTTTTGTTTTCATTCTCTTATCTCCCTCTCTCTCTTGTCTTTTCATTCTCTCCATTTCTTCCAACATTTCTTTTTCTTCCTGACTTTGTCCCTCACCTTCTACACTGCTCTCTCCTTCTTTTTCTAAATGTGTTTCAATAAATTGGTCTGCCTCTTCCATTGTTTCTATCTTTATTTTTTTCCCTTTCCAAGTCACCAGGATTCCTTCCGGAATCAACCATCTAAAAGGAATTTCTTGTCTTATTAGTTTTGCAGTGCAGTATTGTAGGTCCCTTCTCTTTTCTCTTATTCGTTTGGGAATTTGTTTTAATACATTAATTTCTCTTTCCTTATGTAGTATTTGTTCTGTTCTCGTAGTTTTATAGATTTCATCTCTTATTGCTTTTTTTGTGAATCGTACATGTACCTCCCTGGGTAACTTGTGTCTTTTGGCAAAGTTTGTTTGTACTCTGTAAATTTCATCTATATGTCTATTTATTTCTTCTTTTTCTACCTGTAGAGCTTCTGCTAGTATTTCTGCTACCTGATCACGCAACTCCTCCTCTTTCACCTCTGGTATATTTTGGAACCTAAGGTAGAATGCTGATTTCTCCATTTCGAGAAGGGCAATGGCCCCTTCCAATTCTTTGTTTTTGGTTTTTAGTGATTCTTCCGTTTCCTCTATTTTTTTATCAGTTATGTCGGTTTTTTCCTCTAAATGTTTTATTTGTTGTTCATGTTTTGCTACTACTCCCTGAATTACCTCCATTCTATTATCTAATTTTTTGATGTTTCCCTTAACTTCTTCAAAATTTTCATTAGTCTGCTCCTGATTATTAAATATTGTTTGTTGCATTTTTACCATTGTTTCTTGCTGTGTCATCATGAATTCTTGTATTCTGTCTAGTGTGGCCTGCATGGTATGTAGTGATGGTGTTTGTCCTTGTTTTTCAGTAGTTGCCATTTCTGTGATCAGTTTTTGCCCTGTCGCTGAAGGTGTTACTGGGATTGGTTTCTTAATTGGTTTGGTTACAGTAGTTGTTGTTGACATGATCACTCTGCTGAAAAAGTTATTCCACACTTTCATATATTTTTCCCTCTTCTTATCGTTATACTTTCTCTATAATCGGTATACTTAGAGTAAGAAGTAGAGGGTAAAAGATTAAACTAGCTATTAAAGAGTGAGAAAGGGGGGTATGAAATGGAGTAAAGGATTCT
This sequence comes from Diadophis punctatus similis, assembly GCA_023053685.1. Taxonomy (NCBI): domain Eukaryota; kingdom Metazoa; phylum Chordata; class Lepidosauria; order Squamata; family Dipsadidae; genus Diadophis; species Diadophis punctatus. The sequence goes on along the minus strand of JALIGW010000003.1, from coordinate 84,672,227 downwards.
AGAGTTTAAGAAAATCCAAGGGAGGTCAGAAAATCATTAAAGTACAATAAAGGAAAGTATTGGAGAATATTATTCGTATTTTGAGATAGGGAGATAAGAAAGAAGGGTTAATTGTTAATCATTTGAACGTCAATTTTCTGTTTTTGAAAAAACCTGTCAAGAGCTTATTATTATTGTTATTGTTATTATATTCCCTCCCCTTCTTTTTTTTTTTAACTTATCTTATCAAAAATATTTACTAACAATTTCTATCTTTGTAAGTTCACAATCTAAACAGTCTAAATAGTTTAGTATTCAGTAATCATAGGAAAAGAAAAAAGAAGAGAAGAGAAAAAAATATCTATATAAATATATAAGTTCACTTAATTCAGTATCTTAATATAAATTGTTATTAATATCTTTAAGAATCTTATTTCTTATTTCTTACTTTCCATAAAAAAGAAAACTAATATATAATAATAACAGTGATAGTTAATTATTTAGGTATCCACGTATTACTATTTTTAACTTTAATAATTTTGATAACTATATGTTAAAGTTTGAATATCAGTATATTACTAAATCAATATTACTAAATCAATATATAAATTAAAGTTTTCAATTTCAAGTTGATCTGGTATCGTATATTATATCTTACAAGTGTCTTTTTGGGAAGGAGTCTTCAATCTTCTATTTCTGTTTTACAGTCTATACAAGATGTCTGCGTTCAGGAAGATTGCTTTGTCACTGTTCTTTCTCCCTTTTTTTTTCCCCTCCTCCTTTTATTTCATAGTATTTCAAATGTGATCTTCTCGTAAGTTCCTTTTTCCACTCTCAACTGTTTTTCCCGTGGTCCCGTAGATCTGTAGCTCTTTTGGATCGTATCCCTTTAAAGCAGTCTGTTAATTTTGTTTTATTCGTCTCGCCTTTCACTCCTTTCCGCTAAGGCGCCGCTAAGTTCTTTTTTTTTGGAGGCTCAATTGTCCTTCGAGGGTGGACATGGCAACTTTTTCAACAAATCATTCCCTTAAGCTTCTGACAGCAGTTAAAACAACTTTCACCCTGGAAAAATATTTACTCCTAGAAATGCCATCAGTGGAGAGAGAATTATTTGTCAAGTTTAGATTTGAACTTTTAGATACTAACGTTAAATTCGGCCGGTATCGGAAAATCCCGTATGACGAAAGAACATGTATATGTGGGGCAAACATTGTCGAGGATACGGCGCATATAGTATTTGAATGTAGGATGTATGAAGAAGTAAGAAAACAATATCTGTCCCCAATTATAAATAAATTTTCCCACTGGAATGTAAGGCATAAATTAACATTTCTATTGAAGGCAGACTCTCCTCCCCTGGTAAGGGCTATCACTCGCTATCTTAATAGGATGACAGCAATACGAGCCAGCTACATTGAAAAGAATTTTATTGATTGTAAGAAAGATGAGCTGAGTTAGAGACGAGATATTTTATTTGGGTTATCTAGTTTTAGAAATTTAGTTATTGAATTTTGATATCGTTGAATTTTGATGTCATGTACCATATATATTTCTGTACGGTTGTTTCTGTACCTGTTTGTTCTGTTTCTTTTTTTGAAAAGGCCTTCAATAAATATATTGTATTGTATATATATATAAAATCAGCTTCAATTTTTTCTAGGTGAGAAAAAGAGATGACCTAGATGAGATTCCATACTAAATTTTATAGAAAAGATACAGACATACATATTAATTTACTCAACCTTTCTTTGCCTCCCAAGAAATCTGAAAATGTGTTTCTTCAATGTGAGACTTTACTTCCTCTTTGAATTTTCATTTAATCAAGATGCTGTCAGCATCCCTAAACTTGATCACTATGGAACCTCCCTGCCCCCCAAAAGTGCTCTATATTTAACATCTTGTGAAATTTTGCCCATTTAGTTTCAACTCCAAGTGACATTTGAGGATGCTATAACTTCCCCTGAGTTGTCGCTAGCTATTATTAGGTTATGAAGTCAACTGCATCTTCAATATTCTTGACTACAACAGAACTACTGTGCAAGTATCTCTGACATTCAGTGGAATGATTGAATTCATAATGGCTTTACTCGGTTACTCTGAATACTGGATAAGCTATTAAAATAGATTGCAACTGTATTTTCTCTGCATGATGAGGGATGGCTATGTGAAGAGAAATATAATCACGTCCTTGATAGAAACCAACAGAGTCCTCAAAAAGCCAATTGTTTATGCACCGGAGAAACAGTTAATTTTGCATATTCTTTCAGGCATTTGAAAAGAGCAGGACATTGACTTCTGTGATGTGACAGATGGTAAACAAGTGTGTATTCCTTCCTTCCTTCCTTCCTTCCTTCCTTCCTCCCTCCCTCCCTCCCTCCCTCCTCCCTCCCTCCCTCCCTCCCTCCCTCCGTCACATCTTCACTTTGAATGGTATATTACCCTGGTGATGAATAATAACACTTAGTACTTAGCAATAGCACTTAGACTTACAGTATATACTGCTTCACAGTATTTTACAGCCCACTCTAAGTGGTTTACAGAGTCAGAATATTACCCCCAACAATCTGGGTCCTCATTTTACCAATCTTAGAAGGATGGAAGGCTGAGTTAACCTTGAGAATTAATGTAAAACAACAGAAGGAATGACATCTCTGGTAAACTACAATGATTCATGTAGTTCTAGAATCTGCAGAATAGATTCCTGTAGATCTAGAATGTCTCTTGAGTTAAATTATGAAGATATTGAGGCAAGGCAAGGTGTATCCATGCAGTAAAATATATATAGGAAATATAATCTCCAGTCCCTGTTACAGCAGGAATTATATTCAGAAAAAGATTTACAGCTATTTTGTGTAATACGGTTATTTTGTGTTCTGCTGCAGGCTTTTGGATAATAGGAATAATATCCTAGAGCAGATGGAGAGAGGATCCATTCATTAAAAAGAGCTTCTGTTACTTCTTGTCATACTTCCACTTTTCTGAAGCCGTGGTGGCACAGTGGTTAGAATGCAGTACTGCAGGTTACTTCTGCTGACTGCTGGCTGCCAGCAATTTGGCAGTTTGAGTCTCACTAGGCTCAAGGTTGATTCAGCCTTCCATCCTTCCGAGGTTGGTAAAATGAGGACCCAGATTGTTGGGGACAATATGCTGACTTTGTAAACCACATAGAGAGGGCTGTAAAACACTGTAAAGTGATATATAAGTCTAAGTGCTATTGCTATTGCTATTTTCTCATGGAATAAGGCAAATTATGTACAGATACTCCTCAACTTACTGTATTTATTTATTTATTTGGTTTAGCTTATATGCCGCCCAATTCAGCATGGACTCCAGGTGGCTCACAACCAGAAACCAACAAAAACACAATAAAAAACATCTAAAAACATGTTAAAATATATCACAGTTATAAAATCCTTACAAGCACACATCTTCTCTATGGGTTATTAGTTCCAGGCCTGCCAGAAGAGCCAGGTTTTAATGGCTTTTCGGAAGGCCAGCAAGGTGGGGGTGGTATGGACCCCAGGCGGCAATTGGTTCCAGAGAGCTGGAGCAGCCACAGAGAAGGCCCTTCCCCATGGTCCCGCCAGCCGACACTGTTTGGCTGACGGGACCCGGAGAAGCCCAACTCTGTGGGATCTTACTGGTCTCTGGGATGTGTGAGGTAGCAAACGGTCTCGGAGATAGTCTGGTCCTGAGCCACAATTGTATGACCACAATTCAACTCCTAATTTCTGTTGCTAAGTGAGACAGTGGTGAGGACTTTTATGACTTTTCTGGCCCCAAATTTCTGTTGCTAAGTGAGACAGTTGTGAGGACTTTTATGACCTTTCTGGTCACAATTGTCAAGTTATTTAACATAATACTGCAGTTGCTATGTTAGTAACATGATTGATAAATCAGTTGGGCTTCCCCATTGATTTTGCTTGTTAGAAGGTTGCAAAAGGTGATCACATGACCTGGGACAAATCAACTGTCATAAATATGAGTCATACTGATTTTCATTTTGTTTGAAATATGAGTCTGAATTTTTTTTTATTTTTTTTATTTTTAACACACATGCAGACATATAGACAATGTATTTTCTCTGAACAGAGTATCGCTCGAGTCAAAATTTTTATACAGCTTATAACATCCCCATACACAATTTTTATATATTTCCCATTTCTGCCATAATATTCTTTCTCTATGTTTTTAAATTATATTTACCTCCAACTTCTTTTCTAACATTTAAACAATATTACCATTTGCCCTTACCCCAAAACTTTCTTATTCCCTTGTCCAGTTAACACCCTTTAAAAGCAGTCCTTTCCATCTTAATTCCTAATTTCTCATTTGTTATAATAAAATAAAATTCCATTTACTTTTCAATACCTTTTCCATTTAACTTCATAAATAATAAGTTTCTTTAAACTTAATGTTTAAATCTCCTTTTTACCTACCCAGCATCATCATCTTATAATACATTCATCCAAATATTGCACACACACACACACACACACACACACACACACACACACACATGTGTGTGTGTGTGTGTGTGTGTGTGTGTGTGTGTGTGTGTGAGAGAGAGAGAGAGAGAGAGAGAGAGAGAGAGAGAGAGAAAGAGAGAGAGAGAGAGAGAGAGAGAGAGCAATATTTGGATGAATGTATTATTTCCCTCCTTTCCATTTCATTCATTATATCATCTTCTTATTCCAATATTACAGTTACACATATTAATCATAATACAATTCACTTTATCATAATTCCCATTCTCCTTTCCTTTAATTATACCATTAACCATTTTTCTTTAATTTCCCAAATGCTCCACTTCTTAAAATCAACCACTTATTCCATTCACCAATATTAAACTAAATATATATCACCTCTGCCTATAGATATTACTTTCACTAGTTTACTTTATTACAATCATTGATATTTACTATTCAAACAATTTTAAATATATGCTACATTTCTTTTCCCTTTTCCATGTCATTCATCGTATCATCATAGTCAAATACTAAAACTACACATATTAATCTTAACATAGTCTACTTATACATATCATATTTCCCATTTTTCTTCTTTAGTTATTCCTTTAACCATTTTCATTTAGTCTCCCATACACTCCACTTCTTAATATTTCCCTCTCATCATCACATTCTCTTATCTTTCTTTTCTTCTTCTTTTAATTTTATAATTGTTATATCTTTTCTTCTGCCTTAAGATCCCATCTAATCCCTTCTCTTTTCCCTCTTCCCTCTTCTTCATTTTCCCACTGTCATGCCCAGTATGCTCATTTGTCTCTTTTGAACCTAATCTCTTCTCTTTTTCTTCTTTGCTTCTTTCCTTCCTTTCCATTTTCACCACTGCTAACCCCAGTGTAATCATTAACCTTCCCCTTTCTTCCCTTAATTACTTTTCTCCTAATCCTTCTCTTTCTTACATTATTGTTTCCAATATCAAAGTCAGTATTTTTTTTTCAATGCTGAGTCTTTGCTTCTCTTTCATGGTTTCTTTATTCACTTGGGTATATTCCAGTATATTTTCTGATTCATCAAGCTTAAATAGTCCATGTGTCATTTTAATAATTTCTTTCAGTTCATTGATCATTTCAATTACTTCCTGGGACATTTTGTTATTTCCACGATATTCTAACTTCAATTTAAGGTTCTGTAAGTCCACCACCTGTTGCCGGGATCAAACCTCTAAAAAGCAAACAAGTCCTCCTTAAAACTTCTTACAGTTTTTAATCCAAGGACACTATGTGAAAAACAAAAGCGATCTTACAGCTCCCAAGTTATTCGTTGCAATTCTTTTCCTGCAAATAGGTGTCTCCACTCCACAATTCCAATCAACAGAATAGAGAAAATAAAAACTTTCAATATAAATCCATGTTTTAAACCTTATTTTTTTTCTTGAATATATGTTGGCCAATCACTCACCCGGTGTCAATACTCTGCTCAATTCACCGCTCCTGCACAAAACTTATTCTGGTTGCCCCAGCTTGTGATGGCCGCCATGGCCACAGCCTCCGCTGCCAGTTCAAAGAGCTTTATCTCTGACCTCCGAGGGATTTGCCACCCCTCTTGGTCTCCCAAGGTGCTTCTCCTTCTTCTCTGTCCCTACAGGACAGATCTGGTCCGAAGACCCCCCCCCAACAGTGGCTTGTCAGCCTGGAATTTTGCTGGGCTCATTGGAGCCCACTATTTCCAGACTGTATCACCGCAACACTTCCGGTTTCTTCCCAAGTGTCTGAATTTTGATCATGTGACCATGGAGATGCTGCAATAGTTGTAAGTGTATAAAACATACACTCTTAAGTCCTAAGTCACTTTTTTGTAACTTTGAACAGTCACTAGACAAACTGTTGTAATTCAAGGACTATCTATATTGAAGGAAATATATTTATGTACTTTTTACATAAAGGCCAAAATTGTATCCAAGAATATGTGATAGGATTAACTGGATGTGCTCCTATTTATTTTTCCTATATATGGACCCCACTGACATTTTTATTTGCTTGCATATTTGATATGCCTTAATCTAGATATTGTGGAAAAAGTGTACAGAATACTCAAGATTATGAAAATAACAGACTAAAAGATACATTTGTGCACTTTTGCTCCCTTGCTAGGTCTCTTTTTTAGTTTTTCTGGACAAGTGTTATATTATACATATACCTGTTAGACTAGGGGTGTCAAATTCAAGGCCCAGGGGCCGGATTCGGCCCACAAAGTGCTTAGATCTGGCCCACTGGGCTGCCCTGGAAAGAGCAAAGGACTGGCTCATAGTGCCTCTACCAGCAAAAATGGAGCTTGGGGGGGGGCACATGCGGCCCTCCCAAGCTCCGTTTTTTCTGGCAGAGGATTGCAGGAGGCCGTCACAACCAAAAAATGGAGCTCAGGAGCCCGTTTTCTCTGGCAGAGCACTTGGGCCACCACAGGCTCTCCCGACATGAGTGATGTCGAGCTGGCCACGCCCACCCCAGCCACACCCACTCCGGCCCCCTGAGGTCAAACACAATCCTGATGTGGCCCTCAATGAAATTGAGTTTGACACCCCTGTGTTAGACAGTAGGAAGGTATGATTTTACATATCTGTATTACATTACAATGTAACAAATACTGACAATTTAGCATGGCTTGAGGATTCAACTAATTTGTGTGTATAATCATTTCATTTAAATAAATTAATGTAGACTAATAATAATCTTGGTTGACTTTCTGGAAAACACTACAATCAGGAGTTGTAAATCTATGAAATAAAATCTGTACTTCTGCCTAAACATAACACAAAAATGGTTGGTGTTCTAACATTGCTAATGCACTGTGTCATTTCTTGTAATTATCAAATGAAGTGCAACCAGGGAAATGAACCAAAGGCTGAAATCTCAGTTTACTAAGTTAGACACTCATCTGGAACATTTAAAAAAGAAAATTCTTTTTCAACTTATAGAGAATGTTTTATAATAAACATTATCTTGATAATAAAATCACATATAGCAAAGCCTAATGTATACCTGAGTTTTTTTTTCTTCAATAATGATAGGTAAATCAATCAATTTTGGTTTCTTTCCATTTATAATTTTTTACAACACTAATCTTGTCCAGTTTTTGTTTATTAATTTGCTTTGCAAAATATTTATGGGCACATTTTTGTTCCTATGTTCCCTGAAAATGTTTAAATTTTTGCAAGTAGTTCACTTTAATATTTTTGCATGCTCTTCCTATAATTTAATTTAATTTAATTTAATTTAATTTAATAATTTAATTTAATTTAATTTAATTTAATTTAATTTAATTTAATTTAATTTAATTTAATTTAATTTAATTTAATTTAATTTAATTTAATTTAATTTAATTTAATTTAATTTAATTAAAAGTTCTTATAGGCCGCCCAATCCTGTAGGACTCAGGGCGGCGTACAACAGAGATAAGAACGGTACAATAAAATAATATTTAAAAACATTACATTGCATTTAAAAACCATTCATACATGGGGGAATCCTCTCTCCTATAGGGACAAACATTTTCTATGCCTTTTCTATTTCCTTTGCCTAATAGTTAATATTTTAAATATATATTGTATAAATTGTGAGTAGCATTGCAATATGTGCAAATATAAAATATCTTCTTAACCAAAGCTTCAATACTGGTTTTTAAAAATATGCATTTAAGCATTTAAGCAGGAGTGACTTCCAACTTCCTTCCCACTGATTTTCCTTGTTGAAGGGATTATCAGAAAACTTCCTTCCTTCCTTCCTTCCTTCCTTCCTTCCTTCCTTCCTTCCTTCCTTCCTTCCTTCCTTCCTTCCTTCCTTCCCTCCCTCCCTCCCTCCCTCCCTCCCATCCCTGCTTTCCCTATTTACTTTGTGGGAAGCTTGAGGGAGAAAGTTAACATGGAAGCCATTAAGAAATTGCAAGTACAAGGCCAGCAGGCAGGTAGATTGCTGCTACAGGGGAGGAAGTTACAGGGTATGAGTCAGGAAGGATACATGGGGTGCATGAAAGATGCCATGCAGGTCAAGAAGGGCATGTGGGTGTGAGCAAATGATGCTGTATAGGTTGCGGAAGGCTGGCTTGAGTCAGGCAGAAGACAGGAAATGCATAAAAGGTGCCATCTGGATTGGGAGAGGCATGTGGGATACAGTGTGGAAGAGGAGCTCAGTGGGTCAGGGAGGTGCATAGGGGTGGTATGGACTGCAAATAGTGTAAAAGGGTTCCTTCCTCCCTGTTAATCCCTTCCTTTCCCCTCCTTCCTTTCTTCCCCTTCCTTTCCCTTCAATTCACTTCTCCTCCCAGCAGGCAGGTAAATGGCTGCTGCTGGGTTGGAGAAGGAGAGAGGGATTCCTAGGGTGGTAAATATTAAGATAATAAATCTATTAAGAAAACAGCAATTATTAAAACATAAAACCCACAAAATGCAAGAGAGAGTGAATGTTAACTATGGAATCCTCTCAAGGTTTCACGAGTTCCCTGGGACTCCCACACCTGATGACATAGTAAAGTCTTGAGGGACTTCTGGAACAGTAACAGAGATGGAGTACCCATACTTCATGGAAGGAGAATGTTCTCATGCTAGACTTCAAGTAGCATTTGTGGCTCTTTTCATAAAAATATAAAATATATAAATAACCTGATCTAACCAACGGCCATCAAGCTGAGGAGTGCCATCAATTTTCAAATGCTCCAAGATGAATAAAAAGTTTTCTTTGTATGCCTAAACAGAAGTGGTCAGGAAGTGCCATACTGAAATAGTATACTTTGCTGAAATGGAAAAGACAAATTATCTCGAATTAGAGGATATAATGAGAGAAAGGGTAATAGAAATCAGCAAAGAGAGAGAGAGAGAGAGAGAGAGAGAGAGAGAGGGAGGGAGGGAGGGAGGGAGGGAGGGAGGGAGGGAGGGAGAGAGAGAGAAGTTGACACCTGCAAGGGCAAGAAGAATCAATGAAAGTGATCAATGTATCTCATTAGAATAGGAATATGATGATAACATTAGTCAGGGTGGCCAGGTTAATGTCAGGAAGTGATGTATTAATTAATTAAAAAGTAGAAAAATGTGGGATGGACAGTAATAACCAAAAGCCAACATGGGTTTATCAAAAAGAGATCATGCCAAACTAATCTTATTGCATTCTTTGACAAAGTGACAAAATTACTGGATCAGAGGAATGCTGTCGATATAATTTACTTGGCCTGCAGTAAGGCATTTGATAAAGTAGACCATAACCTACAACTAGATAAAGTAGAAAAATGTGGGTTAGACAGCAACACCACCAGATGGATTCAAAACCGGCTAACCAACCGTACTCAATGTGCAGTGTTCAATGGAACTGCATCTACATGGAGTGAAGAATGCAGTGGAGTACCCCAAGGCTCTGTTTTAGGCCCAGTACTCTTCAACATCTTCATCAATGACTTGGATGAGGGGATAGATGGGGAATTCATCAAATTTGCAGATGACACCAAACTGGCAGGAATAGCCAACTCTCCAGAAGATAGGCTCAAGATACAGAAGGATCTTGACAGACTTGAACATTGGGCGCTATCAAACAAAATGAAATTCAATGGTGAAAAAAGTAAGGTTCTACATTTAGGCAAGAAAAACAAAATGCACAGGTTCAGTATATGTGGTACCTTGCTCAACAGTAGTAACTGTGAGAGGGATCTTGGAGTCCTAGTGGACAACCATTTAAATATGAGCCAGTAGTGTGCAGCAGCTGCCAAAAAAGCCAACACAGTTCTAGGCTGCATTAACAGAGGGATTGAATCAAAATCACACAAAGTGTTAATACCACTTTATAATGCTTTGGTAAGGCCACACTTGGAATACTGCATTCAGTTTTGGTCGCCACGATGTAAAAAGGATGTTGAGACTCTAGAAAGAGTGCAGAGAAGAGCAACAAAAATGATTAGGGGACTGGAGGCTAAAACATATGAAGAACGGTTGCAGGAACTGGGTATGTCTAGTTTAATTAAAAGAAGGACTAGGGGAAACATGATAGCAGTGTTCCAATATCTCAGGGGTTGCCACAAAGAAGAGGGAGTCAAACTATTATCCAAGGCACCTGGGGGTAGAACAAGAAGCAATGGGTGGAAACTAAACAAGGAGAGAAGCAACTTAGAACTAAGGAGAAATTTCCTGACAGTTAGAACAATAAATCAGTGGAACAGCTTGCCTCCAGAACTTGTGAATGCTCCAACACTAGACGTTTTTAAGAAGATGTTGGATAACCATCTGTCTGAAGTAGTGTAGGGTTTCCTGCCTAATCAGGGGGTTGGACTAGAAGACCTCCAAGGTCCCCTCCAACTCTGTTGTTGTTGTTGTTGTTGTTGTTGTTGTTGTTGTTGTTGTTATTATTATTATTATTATTATTATTATTATTATTATTATTATTATTATTATTATTATTATTATTATTTGCACAGTAAAGATATTTTCAGAGGAAAGAAGAAATCTGAAACATTTATAGACAGTGGATAATTAAAGAATGAGTTAAAGAGTTATCAGAAATGCAGACAACTTATCAGAGAATAACAGAGAACGTGATGGGCTGGGGAGCAAAATTTTTTGAAAATACTGCAATAACAATCTCTGCCCATCCTGACTGAGCTTTGATTTTTAGAGACCTGGAAATATTCATAGTAGGTCCATTTACTGGTAAGCACTAAAAGTGAAGAGTCTCCCAATATACCAGACAGTTTTGTGATAGCATTTTCATTTAAACAGGGGCAAAATAAAGAGATTCCCAAATGTGTAGGACCTTTTAATCACATTCGGAGGCATGTGGATAGAAACCCTTTGCAGAACCTTCCCTTGCAACATACAATGATTTTTCAAGAGCCAAAGTGCCCTAGAATGAATCAAGACTGAATTTGTGCCACCCATGAATGTTATTGGCTATTGCTTGATACACGAACTGCATATTATGGATAATATACATGCTATGAAGTTAACTGCCATGCTCAGTAAAGTACTATTTACATAATATTTTCAGCAACTTTTATTTCATTCCATTCTGACAACCATAATTTTAAAAAGTTTAAATAAAAAGTTTAATTTAAAACATCCATTTAAAAAAAGAGAAGGGTCAACTCCTCCATTCGGAAAGATGGAAGGCTGAGTCAACCTTGAGCCTGGTGAGATTCAAACTGCCAGATTGCAGGCAGCCAGCAGTCAGCAGGAGTAGCCTGCAGTACTGCATTCTAACCATTGCGCCACCGTGGCTCATGCCATCCATTTGAAAGGTTTATGCCTCCCACTGCTACAAAACTGTACAGAAAACAGAAAACTGATCATAGCTTCCTTCTTTTTCTTACCTTCGAATGATATCAAGTTCTAGCTCAGGACTTCTGATTCAGCTTTTATAAAAAAACAAAGCAAAATGATGGATTTTTCAGATCACTTCATTTAGTGGCTCCTCTTATAATCATTCTTATAGAATGGTCTTCAAATTCTATATGTTAGTCTCTCGGGATATATCAGGTCAGGAAACACATTCCACAGGAAGGCCAAAGCTCTACAGATAGTCCTCAACTTGTAATCATTTGTTTAGTGATCATCCAAAGTTATAACAACATTGAAAAAGTGACTCACAACTGCTCACAATCACAGCATTCCTATGTATGTTCACATGATAAAATTTTGGGTGCTTGGCAACCGGCATGTGAATCATGTGATTGCCATTTTTCCAGTCAGTTTCTGATGATCAAAATCAGTGAGGAAAGCCAGATTTGATTAACAGCAACATGATTTACTTAACAAATTCAGTGATTCACTTAACAACCCTGGCAAAAAAAAGTTGTAAAATAGGGCATGACTCATTTAACAACTGACTTGCTTAGCAACAGACATTCTAGTTTCAATTGTGATCATAAATCAAAGACTACCTGTACTTGATTGAGATAGGCTATTGCATAATAACAGAATCTTGCAAGTCTGGTTGTGCTTCTCCCCCTGTCCTACCCAGTCAGGTAGGAATTATCTCTTCTCTGTCATTTTTTATTTATATAACAGTTTCTTAACACTTCCTTCATGGCAATGTCCCTGGTTCTGTATGCTAACACATGGAGACACCATTTTTGCTCTCCAAATTATGCAATTAGGAAACATAATATCACATCAATGGCCTTTTGGGATTACATTCTGATACATGTTGACCTGGTGCTAAAACCAGTATAGATGAAAGGAATTTATATTTCTAAAATTCTTCAAACTCAACCCTTTATAATTGGTGGGAATGGCAATATCAAACATCTGCAATGAAATATCTGAATTCTGGTCATACCGATTCTAGAATTCTTCCAAGATACAGAGATGGTTCCAAGGGGTGTACATTCTGTTACAGTAATAGGTTTCTCCAGATGGTTTAAAGTTGATTTGATTTTTTCCATCTTTGTCTGTTCTTGGAAGAACTGAAATTTTGATCTGAATTGAACCCCTTATTATCTAATTTAAAATGCAGCTTGTTCCTTTGAGGAGGATAGATCATTTCAAGATTTACAAATAATGAGAAGGATTGATGTATTACTACTTCTTAACAGGCCATTTACTAACTGATGAGTAAACACTTTCATTAATGCCCACCTATTTCCTTCATATGAAACTGCAATCAGTAAAGTGTCTTTTAGGAGATTAAGCAAGAAATTAATTTTACCCTGCTGTTATTGGCAGAAAAGATAAGTCAGAAGATATTTGTGGGAAATAGTGAGTTGTTAAATGAGAAACCTTTCCTCATGCTCTCTGAAACATTAGAGGGGCATAGAAGAATGTATTCTGTGTTACAATTATGACAGTGCTGCTGACTGGCTAATTTTTCGTGAATGTTCCAACTTCTCCTAGAATAGAAAATTCTATGAAAAGTTGGAACTTCTATGATAGGGAAGTTCAGAAGAAAAGAACTTAGTATGGTACCAGTATGATTGAGGGAAGCAGGAAGTATAAACAGCAAGGAGACAACAAGCAGTTGAAAAGGAATATGAGAAAAAAGCATAGGAACCAAGAATACAACAAATAGCTAATAAGAGAATCTGAAGAAACTACATATTTGGATCCAAAGGTAAAAGGAAGAAGGCAAATGGATTGGTAAAACTTGGGCAAGAAAGTTTGAAATTTGAAAAAAAAAATAGAGTTGGAGAAAGCAAGGGAAGGCCAACCATCAGGAATTGGATACAGGTAGTCCTCAACTTATGATCACAACTGAGCCCAAAATTTCTGTTAGATAGTTGTTTTGCTCCATTTTACAACCTTTCCTGCCACAGCTGTTAAGTGAATCTTCGCAATTGTTAAGTTAGTAACATAGTTGTTTAAGTGAATCTGGCTTCCCCATTGACTTTGCTTGTCAGTAGGTTGTATGGCCCCAGGACACTGCAACCGCCATAAATACATGGCAGTTGCCAAGCGTTCAACTTTTGATCACATGACCACAGGGATGCTGCAATGGTCATAAATGTGAAAAACAGTCCTAAGCCACTTTTCCCAGGACCACTGCAACTTCAATCGGTTAGCTATAAGTTGAGGACTACCTGTATTAGAATTGTAGGAAAAAGAATGATTGAGCAGATTGGTTTGGAGACCAATAAAAAGGTCAAGGAAATAGGGGCAGATTTCATTCGTGTCTCCTTCCACACACACACACACACACCTGTAGTATTACCTTTTTAGAGCACAATTCTATGTTTTCAACTCTAAATTTCATATAAACATGTGTGCAGTTGTTAAGATTAAAAAGAAAGAAATTTGAAAATCCATAAAGTATATAAATGTGCCAAAGGCTAGAGTGGTAATAGAATCAATGGATGAAGAATCAGTTCTTCTGAATGCCAGTTGTTGGTTGATTAACAATGAGGACTGGTTCTCTTTGGCAGCCTGGAAGCATTTGACTAGCCAATTCTGACAATGGGATACAGGATAGAATGGACTTCTGCTATGATCCAGCAGGGCATTTCTTTTAAGATATAAACTTGCACTCTCACTGCTCCAAAATATGATCTGTTCCCAAAAAGCTGCTGTGCTTCAAATTACCATATGCAAATAAATTTGTTTTCTAATACTCAAATCTTTTAACTGGGACTTGAAAAGCTCCAAAGGGGAGTAAAAACAATATCATAAGTACCAATAAAATTACCATCTCATATGCATTTGGAATATAAACAAGCACATCATTTAAACTCATCTTGATTAAACAAGCTTCCTCTGCATTTTAAGCAAGCAATAAGAAGAGTGTGCCTAACTCTTGACACCTAGTACTATGTCCGCGGAACCTTTTCTTGTTTAACATTTTATCTAATCAGAATTGATTTATGACTGGTAAATAGTTTGCTGTGACTGAAAGCTATTTCATTATTCAAATTGCCATCTGTTATTCTAATAATCGTTAAAGGCCTGATGATGGGATTTGCGTATATATTTTTCATCAGGGTTCTGTTCTTTGGACCCTCTTCCTTTCTTTTTTAGGTTTAAAATAGGTTCATTCAGCAATAGCAATAGCACTTAGGCTTATATACCACTTCACAGTGCTTTACAGTTCTCTCTAAGCAGTTTACAGAGTCAGCATATTGCCCTCAACAATCTGGGTCCTCATTTTACCAACCTCAGAAGGATGGGAGGCTGAGTCAACCTTGAGTCGCTCAGAATCAAACTCCTGGAGTGAGCAGTGAGTTAGCCTGCAGTACTACATTCTAACCACTGCACCTCCACACTTGTATTCATATGGATTTTTTTTAAATCTCCTTGAAAGCAATCAGTTGTTTTCTGCCTTAAAATTTAAAAAAAAAAAACACTTTTCTGTCCGTGAATGCTTTTGACGATTGTGATGACAACTACAATCATTTGCCATCTTGTAAGCTGTGCTTCCTACTTCAATGTGCTTTCAGGTGCCCCAATAAGTAAAGGAATAAACTATCAATAAGGGAAAGAAAAATCCATCCATTTTGGGCCACAGAATTGATTGCATTCAGTGCCAGTTCTCGTTTCCTCTAATCCTTTATTGAAGATGTGCCTGCATGCAACACGGTGGATACAGTACATTTAGTATCACATGATTCATATTTGAGTTTCATTAAAAGAGTTCAGTTCTACTCACTTCATTCTAACATGGCTCACGATAGTTACCGTACTGGATTTATAGCAAAATGATTTAAAGCAAGGGAGGGGGACACAAATTTTAGACAGTTCTTGAAATTGCTTGCCAATCCTACGCTTAAATGGAGCATGTTGAAAATTTAGAAAGCCTTGCTCTACTTAACTCTGGATATTTCACCCACTTTGCACAGTCGCATTTCAAGCTTCAATTTGAAATATGACAAGATTTAAATGTACCTGAAATGTTTGCATTTAAAAGGCCATGAATAGACATCAAATGGAGAGGTAGGGAGGGAATGTACTCTATTCAGAGATCAAGAGCATGCCTTGCTTTTGTTGTGAAAGCATTTCTATGCCTGATATTTCCCCTGAAAATGTAAAGCAAAAGAAAAATAGTGGTATTGACTCTGAACTTTCGAAAACAGCTATGGCATTAATTTAATAGTTACAACTGATCAAAACTTACTTATTATATTGGCAAAATACATATTTCAGAAGAAAGGTTAAAAGAAAATATTGTGGAAATAGAGTTACCATATCAGAGCTTCAAAAATCTGGAATGACTTTTAGTTGGATAAAAAGAAATGCATAACATTTTCTTTGCTTCTATCTAGTGGGTGCCCATATCTTTGTATGAAAATCAACCAGCCCTTCTTACAAGAGATTGGTTTGTTTGTTTGTTTGTTTATTTATTTATTGAATGAATTTATATTGCCGCCTATGGCGACTCAAGGCGGCTTACAGAATATAAGACCACATTTAAAACAATAAAAACTAACAAAAAGAATAAAATAAATTAATATAGTACAATAGATAACAAAATCACCCGCCACCTCCCACCCACTCCACCCTGGCAACAGCCTTTACCTCATCATCATCATTGATCACAAGTATAAAGCAATATTGTGAAAATGCACTTCTGAAAATACAATGTGGTTTTTAATTTCCATTCCCCGCCCACGTGTACTATGAGATATCCTTCTCAGGAAAAGAAAAAATGCATTCTGCATCATTAATAAACAATGAATTCCATCCAAGATGTGTTCTGGAACTGATAAAGAGCTTTATATGTTAATGTGGGCTTCAAGCTTTAACTGGAATTATTAGTAGAGTGATGAGGTAAAGTTTAGTTGATGTACTTAGCCAACTAGTACTGATCAAGCCAGTTTGACTCTTTTATATTGAGGGCTATTCCCCCCCCCTTAATATATTACAGTTGTGGCACAGTAATTACATCTGAATGGTGCAGTGGAATTTCCTACTCCTTCTAGGAAATTACAGCCCCTTCTAGATCTGCTCAGAGGCTGACGTGGGATATCCAGATTTATAAACTTTAGCTAAATATGGCAGTTTGTTTAAAAAAAATTCCATGAATTAAACTTTAGGATTATTGCAACTCAACTTATGTGATGTAGCCCTTGAAGATCAACTGCTCAGAATGCACTCGCCTGAATAGCAATGGGCTTGGTTCAGTCTGCATGTGCCATATTACTCCTACAGAAATTGCACTTTTTGCCTGTGGGTGCCCTGATATTATCCATTATCTTTAAAGCCCTGTCTGACTGAGAACCTGAGTATCTTCAAGACTGCCTTGGAATCAGCCCATCTGGAAGATCTAAAAGGGCAGATTTTCTGCATAGGAAATGTTATCATTAGGGATTTCGTTGTGGTGGCTCCCATCCTCTGGAACAACATTTTAGTATTTAAAAGTAACAAGTTAAAGGAAGAGTGTAAATAAACTCCAGAAACCTAAGGCCTCAGACCATAAGCATAAAGTTTTGATAGAACCCAATATGATATTCAAATGGAATTACATGCATGACATCATAACCAGTGGTGGGTTGCTACCGGTATGGTACGGTTCTATGAACTGGTAGCTGCGGTGGCAGGAGGCTCCGCCCACCCACCCCAGACGCTTCTGCGCATGCAAACTAGTAGCGATGGGATTTAGAACCCATCACTGATCATAACCATTACATACATGCATTATTTGTGACACACAGTGTCATTTCCCCTCCCACTTTCCTCTGGGAGAGGCCCACAAAAGGTTTCCAATATCTCTACTTCCATTCTGAGGAGGGTGTCTCATTTGAATTTAAAGCCATCGCTATCCATCTGAGCTGGCTCTATAAAACTGCTGAAAAATTCAAAATTGGCCCCTGGGTATGTTGTTTTCCCTCTAACTTTAGCTTGTAAATATGGAGGCAGTGTCAGTTAATCTGTCAGTAGTTTCTAAAGGCTTTAAAGTAAATAATAATGAAAGAAAACATATACCCCTGTCACCTTAAATTATAAAAATGGGAGATAAAAATGGCAGGGTAGGAAAGTAACATAAATGTTTTGATGTAATCCATTCCTTGTGCACTTGATTTCTGACTGAGAATTTTTATTTAATTCTAATTGTCCATCTGTGGTACTACGCACTCCTTGCAAAGTTTTCAATCCTAAAAAAAAGAGCCATCACTATAATAGCAAAGGAAATCCTACTTACATGAAGTCTGCCATGGGGATAATGAGAACAATTTTTATAAAGCAAAAGTGCTTTAATGCTGCACTCAGAAATTAGATTTATATATTATAGCAATAAACTGTAATATAGTTTGAAAGCGTTATTTTTTAGCTTATATGGTTATTATCTATTTATACTGTCACAAAGAACATGTCAAGAATTGTTGTAATTCTAAACTTTATTTCATCCCAATGGCTTTAAAGTTGTTTAAAGCAAAATCTTATGTGGAGCTCAACTTTGATCACATCCCAGTATTTATCATTTAGAGTCATAGAGTCATCTAATCAAAAATACTGAAGCTCTCAACATTGTTTTGTAATCATAGGTTGGTCTTTTAAGAACAAATTTCAGTTTCTGAATTGCAGTCATTAACTATTGACTAAAATTGAACTTAATCACTCCTTTTGTTGATATATCTTCCAATGGGTGCAAAATATTGTTTCTTTTCTGGGATAGTTTTAGCATTATGGTTAGACAGTAATCATTATTACTATTAAAATAAATAAATAAAGAATATGGATCACCAGTTGGATTTTTCACTGGATAAAACTTACTTGAATGTTAACATCAATGATTTCCTGAAGCCAACAGCTAATTCATTCATTGAATTCCCAGATATATAAGAAACTTCTTACTGCCACTGATCAATGGGAAGTCTATTTGGGAAATATAGGAAACATTCATACTGTAAGAGAATTTCCCCTTGTGTTTTTAATGAGATAAAGTTAGAAGATCATGTAGTTATAAGCTTCCATTGTGTAATTACTCTGATTTATGTCCCTTACAGTGTTATCTTAATGTGTCACAATGTGTCACAATTTACTTTTTTGGCATGCCAACTCAGACACAAGAAGATATCAAAAGGTGGCTAAATGTAGTGGAGGATTAGTGAAGAAAAATGTATTGCTATCCTTTGATTGGCCCCAGGTACTGTATTTTTCAGAGTATAAGATGCACCGGAGTATAAGACGCACCTTAGTTTTTGGGGAGAAAAATAGGAGAAAACAATCTGCCTACCAGGTATTCATCTGGCTAGCGTCCTTAGTCTGGTCAGCTTCAGCACATTATTTTATCTCCTGGTTAGGACTTAAAAAAACCTTCTTCTGAGAGAATAATAATGAAAGAACCTGCAAGCCAGTAAGAGCTGGGAAGATCATTAGCACCTGGTTAGGGCTAGAAAAAAACTTATTCGGAGCAGCTTCAGCACATTATTTTATCCCCTGGTTAGGACTTTAAAAAACCTTCTTCAGAGAGAGTAACAATGAAAGAGCCTGCAAGCCGGTAAGAGCTGGGAAGATCGTTAGCACCTGGTTAGGGCTAGAAAAAAACTTATTCGGAGCAGCTTCAGCACATTATTTTATCCCCTGGTTAGGACTTAAAAAAACCTTCTTCGGAGAGAGTAACAATGAAAGAGCCTGCAAGCCGGTAAGAGCTGGGAAGATAGTTAGCACCTGGTTAGGGCTAGAAAAAAACTTATTCGGAGCAAGTAGAGCAATGAAAAAAAATTCTGCAAAGACTTAGGGCTGGAAAAACATTCTTTGGAGAGAGTAACAATGAAAAAGCCTGCAAGGTAAGAGCTGGGAAGATCTATTAGCACCTAGTTAGGGCTGGAAAAAAAAGCTACATTCAAAGTATAAGACACACCCAAATTTTCAGCCACTTTTAGGGAGGAAAAAGGTGCGTCTTATACTCCGAAAAATACGGTAGTTTCCAGAATTCTTTTTAACTGTATATATGAGTTAAATGTCTTCATGATTTTACCTTTGAGGTTATTTTATGCTAATTTATACTACCTTGCATATGTATATGTATTATCTAGCCATTGAGCAAAATAAAGTTTGATGTGATGTGATGGGTTTTTAGCCTTCTTTTCATGAAGCGTAAACCCCAAATATTTCTCAGCATGATATATGAATCTAGCATTTGTGTATTGTAAACAAACTTATTAATAAATGTATAATTTATTTGGTAAACTGTAATGCTTTATAATTTAAATCAATGGATGAGCCTAGCCAATTATTCACAGGTAGCAAGATCAATTCTGCAGGCATCATTAGTTAATGCTAGATGACACTTTCCAGCAGTTCAGAATTCCTCTTACTCATGTAGTACCATCATCAATTCTATTTTATTTGTCTTGTCTTAGCATCTGATGGAATGGTTAGGGGATTTACCATGAAATATTTGTGCCCAAGCCCATCTTCAATGGAAACAAGGCAGAAGTTAGATATCCCCACTCCATTTTATCCTCAAGGTCAATGATATCACAAACAGCACAATTCAAGAATTCCAATGGCAATTTTTTTCCCAATTTCAATTTCCAAACCCCAAATATCCCTCTCCCAGCACTCAGTAAAGTTTGGCTTTAGTTTAAGTGTGACTTTTTAACATTAGTTTGCAGGTAAGTCTTACAATGAGAGGGTATACATGGATTTTGTGTACACCTTAGCTTTTGTTAAATTGATGTAAAGTAATCAATTATCTATTTCTTTCATTTTGAAAGAAGTGATATTTAACTGGGATCAATTTTTCAGGTCTGATGTGAGGTATAATCTTCAACATTGTTTTTAATTACTCAGACAATTGGGGAAAATCATTGAACAGTGATGTCTGAAATGTCCCTAGGAGAATAATAACATAAAACATGTAAGACAGTTATGTTAATAAAAGTGTCAGATATTATTAAGCTGGCCTTCACTATAGACAGAAAGTGCCTATTACCAATTTTTATTGTGGTAACAATATATATTTCATAAACCCAAACACTGTTGTCTGGTGCATTTTGACTATGTTGTGAGAACTATAGCTTACTCAGTTTATGACTGTTATTGTATTTCACTTCACATAATTATACAGGTTCTAAAATTTGATTACTTAAAGTGTATTTAAAAGATCCAATATATTTTGAGTTAGACATAAAAGAGTGCCATGATTTTTATTTATTTATTTGTAATTTATTTCATTTGTATAATTATAACTCCCAATCCGAAAGGGTCAAGGTGCCTAGCAATTTCAATTTAAGTTTAAAAATATTCATAGAGAAAAAATGGAAAATAAAATCCAAATATATAAAATCAAATTTATTTTTTTAAAAAACTAGAAAAGATGGAAGTTCTATGCCTACATATCTGATTTCTAATAATTTCCTCTTTCTGTACTAGACACGACAGATGTTATTAGCATCTTTCCTTAAGTCCAAAAGACAGGGAGTTGATCAAATTTTCATGGGAAAATTGCTCCAAAGTCTTGAAAAACCCACTTCCAAGCCTCATTAAATGGCAATCACATAGGGAGGGAACTTGAAAGGAGTTGACCTTCTCTGATCAGGGCAGACAACTATTGAAAAGAAGGTGCACAGATAACCCAGTGTAGAGCATGTACAGCTATAATAGTAACTGAAAACAACTTGATTGTAACCAGAAACCATCCAGTAACAATGCAATTTCCTATGCAGATAGGTCAGACAGGATACAGGGCTACACATACTGACCAGATAGCTGCCTTCTGTATCAGCTGTTACATCTGAATGTTTTTCAAGGACAAACCCACATAGAGTGCATTGCAATAATCTAAACCAGGGGTCCTCAAACTTTTTAAACAGGGGGCCATTTCATGGTCCCTCAGACTGTTGGGGGGCTGGACTGGCTGGGTGGGCATGGCTAGGTCATGTGACTAGGTGGGCATGGCCAATTTAACAGTCCGTTAAACAATGCACACAAATTAAACTTTCATTTGTTTTGCTCCTGGAGGTGTTTTATTTGCTTTTGTTTCCATGTTGCTCTTTTGGTTGACACTTCTTTTTACTAGATTGTTTTTTAAGTTGTTTAGGAGTCTAGTGGTCCACTTCAGGTGATGTGGGCGGGGGCAGCCTCGTGGTCCTGCACGGGCTGGATTAATGGCTTTGGCGGGCCGTATGCAGCCCGCGGGCCATAGTTTGAGGACCCTTGATCTAAACAGATGATGACCAGGGCATTAGTAACTGTGAGTAGGGCCTCCCAATCCAAACATGACTGCAATTGATAAATAAAATGTAACTGTGAAAGTCCTCTTATCCACAGTTCCTACTTGCTGATAAGCAGGAATCTTATAAAAGTCCTGAATAATGAATTATCTCTGAGTGGAACTGTATAAAGGTGACATTTATTTGGTACTGTTAAGCCTGAAAACCCAAGCTAGAGTGATTTCTACTGAGTTTCTTTCTCCTCATCCAGACCATGACAGCCTCCAATGTCTAAGTCAATCACTGTGTCATTTGTTTGGCCCATGGTCAAGATATATACAGTAGTTGGATATCAACAATATATTGACACCAAACCCTTATGCACTGGTTACCTGAGCTACCCAGGGGTTTTGTGTAAATGTTAAAAAGAAATGGGGAAAGGAGAGAGCCTCAAGACATTTCAGATAGAACTTTCCCTCCTACCCACCAAATTTCAGGACTGTCTTTACACTAGTCCTCAAAGATGGTCCAGAAGACTACCGTAGTCAATGATATTAAAAGCTACTGACAGTGAAAGGAGAACCTGGATGGTTGAACTCCCATGATCCCAGTCTCTGAATAGGTAATGTACAAACAAAACCGAATGCAGTTCACATGCTGCGCCATAGAACGTAACTACTAAGGGTTTGGTGCAATTAGTCAAAAACCATAGTTTTGTTTATTCCAATGGATGTATAGGATCTTGAATGAAATGCTCACCAGATCTTCAAGAAAAAGTATCCTGCATCTTATTTATTTGTGAGATTTATATACCGCCTCACAGTGCAAGCACTCTCTAAACGGTTTACACCAGTAAGCAATGTATATTTATATTTCCCCCAACAATCTGGGTCCTTGTTTTACCTACCTCGGAAGGATGGAAGGCTGAGTCAACCTTGGGCCGGTGAATTTGAACCACTGACCTGCAGATCACAGTCAGCTAAAGTGGCCTGCAGTACTGCATTTAACCGCTGAAAACCTAAAGAATCCATTAGACATCAGGAGAGAACAATTTAATAGTCCCTTCCCAGTTCAGAGGAGAATTGTGCCACAAAATTCCATAACAATCAGAAAATGTTCCGGCCACATCAGTGGGTGAGGCTCAGAGCCCTCCATATGTTGCATATCCCTGCGATAAAAACAAAACAAAAACAGTGTGAAACGGTTCATTTTCATTGGGCTTCCAGTGGACTGAGTCAAATCTGCTTGCCATCATAAACTCCAAATTCCTCAGGTGCTCTAGACCCCTCACCAAGGGAAGCACTATCGAGCTATAGTACTCCACCACCACTCCAGCAATAACAATGATTATTCTTAAATGACTGATTATAGATATGTGCCATTGTATAGCCACCGCGTAGGGATGATACAGAGTATGGCAATGGTACAGAATTTTTCTGCATGAAAACCACTTATATATATAACTAATATATATATTAGTTGCTGCTGGCTTCAGAGTTGATGACTGTTTGGGTAATTCCTGCAACAATCTCATAAACCAGAATGACAAAAATGGCTAGAGATAAGTGTTTAGTATCATTCAGGATTAGTAAAGCCAGAAGAGATTATGCATTATGAAAAACCTACTATATTTGGTAATTACCTCTTTTTACAGCAAAACCTTTTAGGATTACTGAATTACTAATTTGGCTGCTCTGGTCACAGAAGGGAGTCCTGCTTATGACCTATTTGTCTTTTTAGCTGTGCAAAATGCCTTTCATTCCTTACTCTTCTAGGCTAAAGCCTACTTAGTTTTAATTGTACACAGGGTCACATTCTCTGCCCATACCTTAGCTTAGCACTCAGAAAATCTTACCTAGTTCTAAGAATAACTGACACTGACATGTAATGAAGGGAAAAATCCAAGGATTTCGTTCAAATTTCAAGCTGTTTGAACAGAGTTTATACCAAGGTTGTAATTTCCTCTGCAGCTGGCCTGTGCTTTAACCTTTAATAAGTCACAGGGACATGCTAACTTCAGAAACTGGATATGCTTGGAGCAGTTTATGTGCAGCACTTTGAAGTTTTTATATGTTTTGATTTTATTTGATTCTGTTTATTAGAACTCCTGGCAAGTATTAGACTTGATAGCAGAATGCTAACAAAATCCTGTGCCAGCTCGTCATTAGGGGTGGGATTCACATAATTTACCTACCGGTTCACCCAGCAGCACCAAAAATGTGAGCACGTGTGCTTGTTTCACTCGCACGCACCTTGTCCACACATGCGTAAAACATTCCATGCATGCGCTTGGCTCGAACACGCTGCTTGAAAACGTGGAAGCACTCTAAGACTGCCCTCGGTGTCAACGCTGGTGAGCTGAGCTGTTGTTTAGATCAGCTCAGGCATGGTAATCTGCTCTGCCATGCAAATAAGCTGAGCTAAAAAGGGGGGAATATATGACAGGGAAAGGCGGGGGCAGGAGGGAGGGGCCAACCAGAGGTGGTATTTGCCGGTTCTCCGAACTGGTCAAAATGGCCACTATCGGTTCGCCCAAACCGGTCCGAATTGGCTGAATACTACCTCTGAAGATATGCCCATAATATGCACAAGCTTCCTTTTTTTTTACTTTAACAGCTTTGTGCTGTCAATATTTTTTTTATATCTACGTGGAAACATAAATTAAGAATAAATCCTACACGACTTTCATCAAGTAAATATGTTATACAATGCAAGTCTTTAAGAGTTACAAATTTGCCTCTTGTGAAGAACTGGCGTTTTTTTTTTTCAGCCTGAGAATGATATTCAGTCTTATATCTGAAAAGTGGGTGGGGTTTGGGAATCATGTAGGAAGGGATTGGGCAGTATCCACTTTCCACTGTTATGATTGAAGTATGGTGATTATTGCAACATGAATCATTATAAATCATTTTCTGACAGAAAATTCCATGTCCATCCCTCCCACTAATCATTACTGAATTATTAAAATAAACATTACGAAATAAAATCTATAATAAATCCCAATGGAATAGTCCTCTTTTGACTATCAATAATCATTAGCAAAGTGACTATTAACATAATCATTATCATTAGTAGTCACTTTGAAAAAGTTAAAATTAGTTCAATATATTCCCACCAGTGGCAGCTGTGTCTGTCAGTTCAGCTACAGCTCTCAATTTCCAAAAAACAAAACAAAATCCCACACCAAAAAAAAAAACAACCCAAAAAAACCAAGAGTCAAACAGGTTACTGGATGGATAAAAGCAGGAAAAGCTTGTTCAAGCTCCAGTTGCAACTAGCAGATTGCTATTAAAATCTCTCCCCAAGGAAGACATTATCATAGATTTCTTTGGTCTCTCAATTGGAATTTAGAAAATTGGGAGTATATAGAAATGGATCCAGCACAGAGGAAGCTTGAGTGCTTCCAAATAGAGAGATTTACCCTCCGGTGTTTTGTTTTGTTTTTTTGCTCAAGTTTCAATTTCTGGGTGTGGCTTTCTCTTTCTCTCTTTCCCTTTCTCTTTTCCTTTCCCAGGAGGAAAGTTGCAAGGATTAGTTGCGCTACACTGCAGAAATATAATGAAAAATCATGGATATCACTGCAATTTCTGTAAAAAAAAGAACCACACCATAACAATCAATAATTTTATTTTTTTACACAATTTTTTAAAAATTAATTTATAATATAACATACAAAGAGAACACAAAAGTAAATATTAAGGAAATTAGGGAAGGAAAAGGGGAAGTGGATAGTGGGGGAAAGCAAGGGAAAAATAAAAAACAGCATTGACTTCTGACTCCTTTGGTGCAGTAAAATAAGGCATTAACATCTATCCTCAACTTTTTACTTTTTCATAATAATATAAACTAGCTATTTCTATAACAATACATCTATCTAATTAGAAAAACCAAAATCAAATTTTCATTTTTTCCCCACCTCAAGCACAAAGTCCAGAAGCGGTTTCCAAGTAAAAAATAAAGGTATTTGTGTTTTTTTCTTTAACCAAAACAGTCAATTTAGCCATCTCTGCCACATCCATCACTTTTTGCAGCCATTCATCCATTGTGGGGATCGAGGTGACCTTCCATTTCTGTGCATAAAGTAGTCTTGCTGCCATCAACATATATAACATCAGAGTTCCAATTTTCCCCCCAAGCCTTGTTCCATTAAACCCAAAAGAAATGTATCTGGTTTTCTTTCTATATTCACTTTAAGAATTTTCTGTATTAAGATATGAACCCTCCTCCAATATTTCCTTGCTTTATCACACATCCACCATAAATGATAAAAAGTCCCTTCTTTACATTTACATTTCCAACATTCATTTGAAGTACCTTTATACATTTTCCAAGAAGGTGCCTTTTTGGGTTTCCCCACAGGAAGCTTTTTTAAGAAAACAAATAGCAACAAGGCCGAACTGGTGGACTTATGGTAAAATAATATCTTTTAACTTGGGTGACTCTACCCTCAAATCTAAGGAGGAGCTAGAATCAGAAGGCCGTGTTTGTTATTGGTTTACATATTTACAACTGAAAGAAAGGTTTAAATTAGATTTTAAAAAATCATGGGTTTAACTTTGTTAAAAATGAATTGGAAACTCTACTATGTGGTAGTGATGAACATATTGTTATTAAAGCCTATAAAATGTTATTGAATTTAAATCTGGAAAATGAACAAGTAAAGCATTGTATGATTCAGTGGGCAAGGGATTTTGGATGTAATGCAAAGTGACCAGATATTTTTACTTTTAAGCGGGACGGGGGGGCCGCCTGGGTGCCGCCATTTGTTTTGCCCTCTGCGCATGCGCAGAACGCTGCGCATGCGCAGAGGGCAAAACAGCAAATGTCGGCATCCAGGTGAGGTGGGGGGGAGAGGGGGGGGAGGCGGGAGGGCGCTTGGATGCCTGGAGCTCGCGACAGGTAAGCTGCCGGCTGCCTCCTTTCCCCGTCTCCCGCCTCCCATTCGTTGCTTGCCAGCCCGGCCGAAGGGGAGGCGGGAGGCGAGGAAAGGCCTCCCGAAAGGGAGGCGGGCTCCTTTCCTTGCCTCCCGCCTCCCCTTCAGCCAGGCTGGCAAGCAACGAACGGGAGGCGGGAGACGGGGAAAGGAGGCAGCCGGCAGCTTACCTGCTCCAAGCATCCAAGCGCCGCAGTCGCCCGGTCGCCCGGCCGGCCCCAGGGCAACGGCGGCAGCGAGGCGACAGGGGGAAGAAAGGGGAGGGGGACGAGGAAGGGCTGTTTGCACCGCTCGTAAGCTCAAAGCGGCGACGGCTCCTCGTCCCTCACCCCTCCCAACAGCAGCGGCGCCTCCGAGGGTGGGGCTAGGGATGGGGTGGGGGAAGGAGAGGAGGAGCAGCCTCCCTTCCCCCTCCCCCCAGCTTCCAGCTGCCGCCGGAGGAGTCAACAACGCGGGACGCCCGCCCACCGCCAACGCCGCCCACGGCCGGCCCGAGCTGAGAGGCCTGCTGCCTTTCAGGCCGATTTTTTGAAAGAATGCCCTAGTCGTGCATTCTTTGAAAAGATCGGGACTTTTTAGAGGACGGGAGGGACGCGGGACAAATCATGAAAAAGCGGGTCTGTCCCGCCAAAATCGGGACGTCTGGTCACCTTAATGTAATGTAATGCTTGAACAGTGGGAGAATATGTGGAATCAAGGTTTAAAGTTTACATTAAACTATAATTTAAAAGAACATTTCTATAAAATGATGAATCATTGGTATCTAACTCCAGATGAATTGTCAACAATCAACAATTTTAGAGCTGTTGTATAAGTACAAAAGATTCTTGTGAGAGGGGAGGGAGGATATTTTCAGCCCAGAATTTATGTATCCTAGCTTTTATGAAGGGATTTCTGTTGTACAACTTAATTCCAATCCATGCTGATATGATAGTTAAATATTTATTGCTCACATTTGGGTAATCATTGCCCAGGTGATTTACTAATGTAAAAAGACAAAATTAAAATGGCAACAATAAAGCAATGCAAATGAAAATCATCATACAGTTGGTTGATCTCAACATATGCTAAACTAAAGACAGAGCATTGTGATGGGGGCAGATGTTGAACAGATAATAATAGCAGCATTATCTTATAGACTGTTTAGCTTTCTATGTTTTTTTATTACTTATTACCATTTTTTTCATATATAAATTTATTATTTTATCATAGAGAATAAAATACAGAACAGTAAAACAAAGAAACAAAATGAAACAAAACAAAAACCTACTGTACATTCAAGAAAAAGAGATGCCGGCTGTTGAAGAATGGATTTTGAAATTGTCTGAATTAGCAAAGATGGCAAAATTAACTGCTTTGATTTGAGATCATGGACTAGGCAGCTGTGGAGGCGCCTGCCCTTCCGGTCAGGGGTATTGACTTTAATTGTATTGGTAGCGTAGAATAATGTCCAGGTATAAATATTTACTACAGCTCCCTAACCAAGAGTCGTGCCTCCTGTTATCTTCTCTCCTCTTAAAGGCTTGATATTAATGTTGCTTTCTGCAGTGAGCTGAAGAAGGATACACCTCAATCCCCACTTAGCATCCTGCTGGTGGTTATGTTTAGATACCTTAGACTCTGCTGGCTTGCTTGAAATACTTTATGTCAGTGAAAGAAAGACTTTGCCACACTTCTTTAACAAACAAGAAACAAGTTTATTAGTTACAGTCTTCTCAGCACATAACAAATAAGTTTCTTATAGCAACTACAAGTAGTTCACTTCTTTAGATGTTTCCTTCCTCTCAATGAACAGTCTCAGCTTTCTTAACTAAGCCTAAGGACTTCAGTCCTTCATGGATTATTGCCTACAGTCTAGAGCAGTGATGGTGAACCTATGGCACGGGTGCCACAGGTGGCACGCGGAGCCATATCTGCCGGCACGCGAGCCGTTGCCCTAGTTCAGCTCCAGCGCGCATGTGCGTGCACGCCAGCTAATTTTTGGCTCGCGCGGAGGCTCTGGGACGATGATTTTGGCCTCTGGAGGGCCTCTGGGGTGTCAGGGGGGAGCATTTTTGCCCTCCCCAAGTTCCAAGAAAGCCCCTGGAGCCTGGGGAGGGCAAAAAACGGGCTTACTGGGCCCACTGGAAGTCGGGAAATGGGGGAGTGGGGGGGTCACGCACTCATGCACAGGGGGGTGGGGCAAGTGGGGGGCTTTGAATTATGGGTGTGGGCACGCACGAGTGTGCGATAGCGCGTGTGCGCACTATTTTGGCACCCGAGGAAAAAAAGGTTCGCCATCACTGGTCTAGAGTATGTATAACCATTTAACTCTCTGTACAGCTACCCCTTGTCAGTTAATTCCAGGTAGAGACCCCAACGGTCTCCCAACTCCACCTTTTATATCCCCTAGCTCTGCTATCTTCGTTTTGATTGGCTGACTCCTCTTGACAGATTATATCCCCCCTCCCTGCTGGAGAGCTAGGATAAACCCCTCCCTTTACCTACTTACCATTCAATTTTAAAATGGTTTGGTTCCACATTTACTTGTGTAGACAATGTGTTTCCACAACACTTTAACTTTACACATAAAATTTAACCCCTTGGAGTCAGGACTAGGCAGCTATATAAGAGACTGGAAACCGTTTGTGGACTTTCTAAATGTTAAATATAATAGCAGATGGTTAACAGAGGGATTTGAAGATTAGTGTAATGTTTAGGTCAGCCTGTTGACTACTATGTGTATGTGTGTGTGTGTAAAAGGGGAGGAGAAGTTATTACTTTTTCTTTTCTTTCAGCACTCAGCCAAGGTGGATCCTCCATGTTAAATGTTAAATTTAATTGACCACTTTTTCCTTCTTTTTTGTACACTATTTTGTTGTTGCTGTTATTGTTGAATTACCATTACAATTGCTATTCTTATATGTTTGAATGGCTCAAAGAATATATTAAAAAATCTTTTTTCTCCTTGGGGAGATATTGTATGTGGCCAAAAAAATTTAATTATCAGAAAATTAGAAACAGGAATCTGATTTAAATCATTCCTCTTTTTGTTTTACTCTGACATCAGATCTCCCCAGGGCATTCTTTTACAAGTCACTTTCAAAACAAAGTATATAAATTTATATTTTAAAAAAAGTCATAAAGCATTTGACAGTAAATTAAAATTAAATTAAAAGTTTTGTGAAAAAATAAAGGATTTGTGTGCTCATATTTTCTGGCCTAGTAACTTTTAAAAGGATAGTGACTATTTCTTTTTTCTTTTAAAACAAATTACTGTAGTTGTCCTGAGACCTTCAAAAGGTAAATGGCTGAATTGCTACCATTGGATTCAACCAATGCCTGCTGGTTTCCAATCTAAACCTTCAAAATCAATGCAATAAAATGTAAATCAATCCTAAAATTGTTACAATGCTTTATATCTATTATGAGAGCCAGTCCTATGTAGTGGTTAAGACACCAGACTAGAAACTGAGAGACTTTCTAGGCCTGTCTTAGACACAAAGACAGCTGGATGACTCTGGGTCAGTCAAGCCAGTGGTCTGTTTTTACTCCTATGAACCACAAGTCTTTTCTATGTCTGTTCAACCTAAAAGCTTCTACTATTTTTCTTCTTTGAAATATCTGACAGTGGTGAAGCATAATACATATTTGAAGCAAGAACTGCAGATCCAAGGTCTTCCAATAAAATATGCTGTTTTTCATTCCTGGCTAACCTGGAGATCAGTAAAAGGCAGAGGTTATTTTAAGTGATTCTACTATTATTATCCAGTTAATGGCAATTCTCATCACTAAGTTACATAGCAAACAGTTTTCAATTACAAATCTCCTTTGTGGGAGAAGGTTATAGATCTGCTGACAAAGCTACTGAATATTTTGCTACTTTCATGAAGATGGGAAGGGAAGGCAGGAAAAAATTATCCCTGTGGGCCAAAGGTAAGCTCATTAGGATGGTTTCAAAGCACAATTTACAACCCAGATGCCTTCCAATATATGAGCCTAAGAATAATAATGATCTGATCTTCAGAAAGAGGAAAACAGATTCATTTCAAATGTGAAGGAGTAGAAGTAAAGAGAAATAAAGAGTTTAGAAATTGCCTAGGGCAGAGATGACTTTAGTTTTAGCTTGGGGGAAAATAAATTATCTTCCCTGATCTTGTCAAAATGATGTTGGGGGTAAATAGGTATAAAATGTCCATATATGCAAAATACAATTTGAAAAAAAAGTTTCAGGCCACCTGATAGGACATTTATTTGTTTGTTTGTTTGTTTTCATTTAATTTCATTTATATGCTGTCCATCTCACTCTCATTACCCCAAAATCACTTCACTGATTTCCATTATGCCTAAAGAAGGACTTGATCTTGGTCTCCTGGCTTAGAACATAGAACATACATTTAGTCTGCAAGGATGTCACCTATCCCCTTCCAGTCAGATTTATTGTTTTATATGTCTTGGTAGCGATTTGTGTTTAATTTTCCTTTTTTTATATCTCCCTGACCAAGGGTCGCACCCTCTGTTTCACTTCTCTCTCTCTCTTTAGAAGCTTGATTTTACTTTAATACTACCTCTATGCTCTGCAGGATTGTTTAAGATTCGCTTTATGTGAGAAATAGACAGACGTTGACACGTTTCTTGAACAAACCAGAAAACAATTTATTTAAATACAACTTCTCAGTAATTGTCAAGTGAATTTGTTACAGCCACAACCAACTATTTAATTCTTTCTTTTCTCTTCTTCCCCTCAGAGACTCTCCTTGCTTTCCTGACTAAATCTAAGCAAATCCAATTCTTTGTTTCTAGGCCTATAGATAAGAGCACATTTCACCATTTACCTCTATCTACAAATAACACAATATATCAGTCAATAAAGTTCCCTGACCCTGGCACCTGCTTCCCACAGAACTGCCTAGGGCCTATATTCTCTCCTGTCAACTTCCCTCTTGGACAATTAAAATCAGGCAGAGATTCACTATGAACCTTCCCTCTTTGGAAGTTACCACAAAACAGAGCTCTTCACAGCTCTTCTCACTAAACCTTCCCTCCTGGAAGTTACACACACAGACTGAGAGCTCTCCTCAGCTCTTCTTACTTAACCTTCCCTCTTTGGAAGTTGCCACAAAACAGAGAGCTCTCCTCAGCTCTCTCAGCTAGGTCTTTTATAGTTCCTGGCCCTGCTATCTATGATCCGATTGGCTGTCTCTTATGATGTAATCTATCCCCCCTCCCTTCTGGAGCACTGGGATAAACACCTCCCCCTTTCTACTTACCATACATTTTAAAAGCTGTCTGGCTCTATACTTACTTGCTTAAACAGTTCCTTTTAACAACATTATAACTTTATACAACAACTTACTATTTTACATTCAGTACCTGTATGTGGGCACCACATAGTCCAACTCCCTGATCAAGCAGGATAGTCTACTCTATACCATTTCAGACAAGTGGCAGTCCAGTCTCTTCTTAAAAGCCTCCAGTGATGAAGTACCCACAACTGCTGAAGGCAAGGCATCCCATTCGTTAATTGTTCTCTCTGTTAGGAAATTTCTCCTTAGTTCTAGGTTACTTCTCTCCTTAACTAGTTTCCATGTATTGGTTCTTGTCTTTAATTTAATTTTAATTTTAAAATTAAAATTAAATTTTAATTGGTTCTTGTCTTTAATGATATGTATTTCCAAAAGTATCCACACTCAATATGAATATAGTTCTGACCTGCAGTATTTCCAATGGAATTTCATTAAGATGATTGATATGGAACATTCATGATTATGCAGATAAATATATATCTATTATATAAAATCATAGTGCAGATAAGATAAAATAAGCTGTTCAAGTCAGCTGGATATGGATATTTTGGATATTTTAAACAATAAGTAAATTGTATACCCATTAAGCAACTACATATTTTTGAGAAATAAGTAAAGCAAAATGTATTTTAACTATGTTTTATTTACTATTTATTCAGTGGTTATGGAGAGGAACTTAAAAAATGAGGTAAATTGTATACCCATTAGGCAACTACATATTTTTGAGAAATAAGTAAAGCAAAATGTATTTTAACTATGTTTTATTTACTATTTATTCAATGGTTATGGAGAGGAACTAAAAAAATATTAAGGCAAGAGACTTCTGATATAGAATATATTATCAAAAAATAAATCCAGTGGCTAAGCTACACGATTCTGACAGCTATAAATACTGATTATAAATAAAGAATAATCATGGTTAACTAACAAATAACCTTGACAGAAAATAGCCATGACTACTGCTGAATAAAAATTGTGCACTCTAAAGAGGGCCAAATACAAATAGTTGCTATATAAGAAATCAAGAAGATTCTTCCTTAAAAAAAACCACACACATTGTTTTGCAAATAGTTTTGAAAATAACCTTCATGGATTTCTTATACATAAACAGAAAGAAGATTCATCTTCACAGTTCATGGAACAAGAATATAAAATGATCGAAGTGAAACATAGTATAG
The DNA here is from genome assembly GCA_023053685.1 of Diadophis punctatus similis. Classification (NCBI taxonomy): domain Eukaryota; kingdom Metazoa; phylum Chordata; class Lepidosauria; order Squamata; family Dipsadidae; genus Diadophis; species Diadophis punctatus. The sequence continues at coordinate 84,638,836 of JALIGW010000003.1, read as the reverse complement.
GTTTTCTTGGCTTCAAAGAAATAGATTCAGATATTTTCATCAAAAGAAATTGATGAAACCTAAATGTGTGTAACATTAGTCAGATCATTCCTGTATAATATAGCAGGGGTGTCAAACTGGCGGCCCACAGGTCAGTTGCATCATGCCACACCCATCCTGGCTCCGCAAAGGCAAAAACCATCACAATACATTGTGACACAATCTAGTTTGACACCCTGGTAATATAGCATAGCATAAATGTTTATGGGCATAAGTTTATGTCAGCAGCTAAGTAAGTTCAGAAAGCTGTTAAAGCAGAAGAAATTTGCAAATGGAACACCATCTCATTCTGCTTAATTATTATTTTGATTGGTCACATTCAGCTAGATGTTTAGATTGAATTTTGCATTTTTATCTACCTACTGAATTTTCCCCCAGAACCTGGGATAGGCAGATGTTGTTTGATGGTGTTAGAAGTATCATCATAGATTGTAAGCTGTTCCAAGTAAACCTGTCTTTTGCAAATGACTGTGGTGATTTTTTTCAATGCCAATGGTGTTCAAGTGATGCTCCAGATGTTTTGGGATTGTACCCCAAGCACCTATTACTATTGGTACTATCTTTGCTTTGTTTTTTCACAGACATTCTGTTTCTGTTTGCAGGTCTTTATATTTTGTGATTTTTCTCCAGTTCCTTCTCTTCTCTTCTGCTGTTTCCAGATACTGCCACGTCCACTATCCAGACCTTTTTGTTTTTCTTATCAACTGTTAAGTCTGAGGTGTTATGTGGCAGGTTCTGTTTGTATTCTAAAGTCCCAGAGCACTTTAACTTCTTCATTTTCTATTAATAATAATAATAATAATAACAACAGAGTTGGAAGGGACCTTGGAGGTCTTCTAGTCCAACCCCCTGCTTACGCAGGAAACCCTACACTATTTCAGACAGATGGTTATCCAATATCTTCTTAAACACTTCCAGTGTTGGAGCATTCACAACTTCTGGAGGCAAGCTGTTCCACAGATTAATTGTTCTGTCAGGAAATTTCTCCTTAGTTCTAAGTTACTTCTCTCCTTGTTTAGTTTCCACCCATTACTTCTTGTTCTACCTTCAGGTGCTTTGGAGAATAGTTTGACTCCCTCTTCTTTGTGGCAACCCCTGAGATATTGGAACACTGCTATCATATCTCCCCTAGTCCTTCTTTTCATTAAACTAGACATACCCAGTTCCTGCAACCGTTCTTCATATGTTTTAGCCTCCAGTCCCCTAATCATCTTTGTTGTTCTTCTCTGCACTCGTTCTAGAGTCTCAACATCCTTTTTACATCGTGGCGACCAAAACTGAATGCAGTATTCCAAGTGTGGCCTTACCAAGGCATTATAAAGTGGTATTATTTTATTTATTTTGTGATCCCATCAGTTCTTGCTTACTGAAAAATGATATTGCCTGCAGATATTTCAATGCACCGTTGTTGCTACTTTGTCATGATATTGTTGGTAGTCATTATTGGTTTTGGGTGTCTCTGTTTGCAAACATAGGAGAGTAGACAAAACCAGTGCTGCCTGGAGAAAGGGAATTGAAGTAGGCACATCTTAAAATTGGCAAGTTTGAAAAACATTGACATAAATGATCAAGAGATAATAAGCAGATCAATTGACCATTTATCTGAAAAATGGCAAGTTAGCACTAATGGCAAGATATCTGGGAATAGTCTTTCAATTAATTCAAATATTTTCTTTTTAAGTAACTGACTGTAAATGACAATAAGTAATTTCTTTTGCTCCTAATGATTTGTTTGCAGGCCAATAGATCAAATATTTAGCAGACCAGTAGACCAGACCCTCACTTGCAATTCACTTATGCTAGGATTCTATGATATTGGAAAATCTCCAAATAGTCGAAAGTCAAATTCAGGTATTTTCCAAATTGCTGAATCACAGCTCAGAACAAACAGCGCAATTGATGTTTACTTCTGTTTCTAGTTTACTATCTTCCTATGAGTACAATATGATGCATTTTAAAAAATTGAAAAGGGTTTTAAATTTTAAAAATAACCTAAGATTGTTACAGTAAAGAATTCCATTAAGATTTATTTTAAGATTTAAGTTAAGATTTATTTTCAACACACAGCATTGACAAATATAATGCGGGCCTCATTAAGCAGATTGTGTGTGTGTGTGTGTGTGTGTGTGTGTGTGTGTGTGTGTGTGTGTGTGTGTGTGTGAGAGAGAGAGAGAGAGAGAGAGAGAGAGAGAGGTGTTGCTGCCGGTTCAGACCGGTTCTATAGAACTGGTAGTGGCAATTTGGTGCCACTCACCAAACCGGCAGCGATGACCAGCAGTCCACAGTCCCGAACTGGTTCTCCGGTCGCCACGGATTGAAAAAAACACCTCTGCGCATGCGCAGAGTTTTCTGCGCATGCGCAAAGGCTTCTGCGCATGCACAGAGGGTCATTTTCTGGAATGGACACGCAAAATGTGCATTTCCGTCGCAATGTGAACCGGTGGGGAAGGTAAGTAGAACCCACCCCTGGTGTATATGTGTGTATATATATATATATCTATATGAATTGTATAATTGCATTAACTCACTTGAAAGGCTCTTTTCTAGGGAAGAGATGGGTTTAAAAAGGAAGCATTGAAAAATACTGTACATGTTCAATGGAGAACAAACATTGTAAGCATGGAAAAGAGTGGAAGTAACTAAGTCATCATTGGAATGGGTACTGTAGGAGATGACCTGGCTGAACCTGAGGGCGGGATCAAATGCATCATCAGTTTGGAATCAGTATGCATAAGAAACCTAAGTCCAGTTCCCCCTTAAAGTCTGTGGACTCTTATCTGGGGCCAATCTGCCTTGACTATTAGTAGATCAGATTCTTACGTATAGGAAATAATATGAAATAAACCTGTAGTGCTTTTGAACTCAATCCTTGCTCTTAATTTCTTGTGCCTGACAGGGATTCCTAGGTGCCTGCAGAATGACTTCCAAGTCAATCAGTCTGAATGGCTAATAATCCCACCATTGGATGGATGGTGCTGCTGTGGAATGGAAGAGTTCCAACCTGGTTTACATCATGGAAGGCCTGATGGTATAATATGGTGCTAAATAAATCTAACGATTGAAGTTTTTGAGAGATCAATGGTTTTTTTAAAAAAAATCCTAGAATTTTAAATTAACAAACTAGTGTGATTTAAAAAAAAATTATATTCCTCAAACCCACAATAACTTTATTAACACTCTGAGTTTGCAGAATTAGAGAATGGCATATCCTGTGATAAGCAAAGCCTGCCTCCTTGGAAATCTTCTGACATGCAGCAATAATGTATTTTTATATATAACTTATTGAGAAACACAAGTTGAGTAATGCAGCAGGTGTCACTTCAAAGTTCATTCCATATAAAATATTAACTTTCACAGCTTTGAAATACTGTATATAGTTTACTTGGGATTTTCTATTTTAAGATGTTCAAAAGCCTACTAAATTATGTGACAAGTTTTCATATAAAATATTAATCTACCAGTGTTTTTAATTTAATGTAAATCTAATTTACTTATTGTGGCATGCAAAAATTAAACATTACATTCTTTCACAGTGCAGATTTCACTCAAGTTTCAGTAACATTCTTGATAGCAGAGAGAGTGGGGAAAAATCATCAATGTTTGCAGTCTTCTATCTGCATTTCAGAAGTAAAATAAGCAACAGAAAATTAAATACTAACTCAACACAAAAAAAGCACACTTTATTCCATTGATTTGAGTTGCCTTAATTGTGATTAACTATGCATTGGATTGTGGCCTTTATTTCAAAAGAGAGAACATGACTATGAATATAAATGATATGAACAATTATTATTCAATTGGCAATTTAGCCAGAGTGGGAATACAGCTATTAATGTTGCTGTGACTTTTTTTCCTCTTACATGTCAACTCTCATACATTCTCTGCTCATTATACAAAATAAATCATATAAGAAATAATATTGGAAAACCATGAGCAATTATGGTTTTCCAAAGTGATTGTGTCGGAAGAATGCTCTCTTTTTCCCCTCCCTCAGGAGGCCATGAACCATACCTGATCTTTCCTACCTTTCATACTTTGGAGGACAATTGATGAGAGAAGACCTTCGACACTATTAAAAACACAACTAAGCTGCTTTTTTGTGTGATTTGTCAAGACTTCATGGGCTGAATGAGACTAGAACCTGAACTTTTTTTCCTCATGAAATTGTGTGTTTTTTCCCCTTATTGGGAAAAAAAAGAGAGCTCTGTGCCATGTGTTCTGTGTCCCTTTCCATGTTATAGTTGTACAGATGGTCTATTTCCTCAGCTAATATACTAATAAAATATATGGTTCTACCAGAAAAATCTCGCTCTGTGTTTAGACTTTGCAAAGCCTGCTGTCCTATGTGGCAGGGGAAGAGTAAAAATCACTGCTATCTTTTCTCCCTGGTTGTTTGCTTCACCTCCTAAAGAATGTTATCTCTCACGTCCCTCTAATCACACTCATAGGCAGCAAAGTCATGATATTATTATTGCTGTTTTTCTAGTAATTAATTGTCATCTTCTACCCTAGTTTTGGCAACTAATACTGGTAAATTGCACTTACATTTTTTTATTATTTAAACTGCTAAATATACTTCTGTTTTTCAATATAATGTGTTTATCTTTTTTAAAAATTGTTTGTTAGTCTCAGTGATCCCCCCTCTTCATTAAAGATCCATGGTAGGAATAGCTTTATCTGTTTTCTATAGAATGTTCAGAGACCTTCGCCACGTTGTATCACCTGCATCTGATAATTTTAAGCTTTTGAAGGAAGTCACCCCTCCTAGAAGAATGAAATATTTTGAGAAATATTTAAAAAGGCAGAATATTATATTTCCCCTAAAAGAGAAATAGAAATCTTAAGGGAGACAGAAACTCAGCCCCAGCTCCCTGCCCCCAGCAGATATTTGGTGCCCATTAAGAAAGACTGGGCCATCCTATCTACAAGACAAAAGACCTTCAGCTCCAGGGTGATGGGATTAAGACATGACCCTCCATGACAGAATAGGATTAACCCATCTAGCAGCAGAGCTCACCACATGGCACAATCACTGGGGACATTGCATCACCCAACAAACTTCAACCAAACCTGGGACTCAGACAACTTACAAAGTTAGCTATGACCCCTACAACAGCTAATAGAATACATGTTCTTGCACAGGAACAGGAAGTCCAAGTGCAAAACCCAAGAGAGGGTATAAATACCTCCCTCTCTCTCTCTCTCTCTCTCTCTCTCTCTCTCTCTCAACTCCATGTGGTCAGCTTACCAGAATCACATATGTGCTTGATGATTCCGCTTCACCATTAAATCGTCTTTCCAATCAGCCTCCATGTTTCCAGTGTCTTTCTTGGAACTGAACCAGATGGATATTTCTTCCAACACTTTGCATATTTTTGAAAGTGTTTTAAGTTTCACCAGACCACCTCTCTCCTAATTGTTTTGTTGGTCAAGTCCTCACACTAACTCATACTAGTTCGTAATCTGTAATACAAAGCCTGTGTTTTCCATGAAGCTGAGTCTTTGCTCATAAAGTACCAGGAAGTAGAGAAGTATGTCTGTACTTTCTGTGAACTAGATACCTCTCATTTATAATATGTGGGATTTTTATATATACATATTCACTATGTAAAGCTTCAGGATTGATATTTTATATATTTCATTGTCAGCTTAATTTAATTTAGATTTGGTATGGCCATTCATTCTAGAAGGCAACTTTAGGTTTTTGTAGTATGGACTTCATCACTCAGATGTATTTGTCAGGATAGACGTATGTGTGTTACATGCCTTCAAGTCATTCTTGACTCCTGGCAACTGCCTGGACTAGTCCTTGAAGTTTTGGGGGCATTTCCTGATTCCTAGGACTGGCACAAGAGCAGCAAGCTGGAACTTACACTCTCCCAATATCTAGCTTGGTGTCTTAATTACTATACCAATTTTACTACTAGACATAGGCCACAAATAGTGAAAGATGCAAGACTTGTTCAAAAATATTTGATGTGCTCAGTGCATTCTAACCTGCTCTTTTTATACAGCAAAATAATTCTAATACTGAAGGAAAAAATAAGGGTTCCTGCCTTCTTATAAAATAGTAGATACAAATATCTGTGTTTTCCTTTTTTCCCCCTTAAAATATGCAGACAGAGAAATAAGAAATGGACTAAATAGGTAAAATAGGGCATCTATTACAAAACCATTACATGACAGGAGATGATGGGAAGCTATTTCAATGCAAATCCATGGTAACCTTGTAAAGATACCATAATGATGCTATTACAAAAGACAGAAAGAAACAGAAAGAAAATCTTTCTATGCATATCTTCATCCCAACAGAATAAAAATATGCTTCTTTCTATATTCTGTCGCACAATGATTTATGGAGAAGCATTATAGGGATGGGGAAACAGAACATTTTTCCATTTTAAAGAGAACGTAAGTGAATGAGATCAGGTTTTGGGAAGAGAAAGAACTGTGAGTAATGGATTAACAGTCCACAATGGACACAAATGTAAAAGTGAGATTTGGAATAAATGCAACTTGAGGAGAAAGGCTACCATGGGGAGAAAGGTTCTCCTTTCAGAAATATAAAACAGAAACAAAAAATTAAATGTTTTTATAGACTAGATTAAGCTGTACCTGACATGGCTAATCTTTAGTTTCCCAGGAAATACCTCTATCATGATTGGATCATACATAAGAAACCTGAGTAATGACTTCGATAGCTATTCTGATTCTCCTCAATTTTTTTAAAAAAACCTACTAAATTGCTTATTCTTTTCTATAGGAATATTGACATGACATAAATAATAACTCAAATTCTTACCCCAGTTTGTCCGTGTATGCAGATGTTTTTCACTAATTCGGACATTTGCTTGTTTTGATAAGTAAGGGTCAAGACAGAGGTGTCTGTAACTAACAAGAAATAGCTAACAAGAAAACCTCCTTTATTCAAGAGAATAACCCGCAGGATTATGCAGTAATGCTGAATGATGTGAGGTTCAGTCAGATGAAAGAAAACGTTTTTTGCACAATGTATAGTTAACCCACCGAACTAAAGACAGATTGCTGCTAGATAAATGTACCTTTCAACAGATCCAGCAGATTTCTCCTATTTTTAAATTTTTTAATGAATCTTTCATTCCTGCTGAAAGATGGTGATGATCACAACACCTCTTTAAAAACACCTGGTGTTGTATGTGTTTTGAAGACTATATTTGCTTCTTTTAAAATTTGTGATTGGTTTCCTTGAATATGCTCAAATGCTTTATCTACAGACAGAGGTATGCCAGAGGGAACTTAGAAAGATTTAATAGAATACCTCATAAATTTTTGGGTGAATTAAACACTTAAAACAAACAACCAAAACAGGTTACAATCAGCGGTGGGTTGCGGATTGTGTTACTGACTGTTCGCTCAGGGATGCACTGCGTGGGTGCGTGGGTGTTGCACACATGCGCAGAAGCAAAAAACAAGATGGCGGTGCCTACGGTGCCACCGAGAGAACCGGCTCGGGGGCATGGAAGGCCTGGGTGGCTGCCAGTTCCAGCGACCCAGGCCACCAAGTTACTACTGGTTCTATAGAACTGGTCCGAACCGGGAGGAACCCATCTCTGGTTAAAATGCAATCATGGAAGATGGAAATACAGTGCAGAGATGCATGTTGAGAAATAAATCATTGTCACTGGTTTGTAGCAGGGCTTAAAGTACTAAGACAAACAAAGAGCTGTGGGTGTTGCAGTGATTAGAATATAGTATTGCAGGCTAACTCTGCCCATAGCCAGGAGTTCAATCCTGAGTGGCTCAAGGTTGACTCAGTCTATCTTTCCAAGGTCTGTAAAATGAGGACCCAGCTAGTTGGGGGCAATATGCTGACACAGTGAACTACTGAGAAAGTGCTGTAAAGAACTATGGAGCAATATACTGTATAAGTGCTGTTGCTATTGCTATGATAAAAGGTGTAGTTCAATCCCTCATAATATATACTGCGGAGGAATCTTTGTAGACGACCAAAAAGACAGAGGCCTCATGTACTATTACTTGGGAAAAGAATTCCTCCTTTCTCTCTTGACCAACTTGGTCTCAGACAAAAAGGTAAAGGGAGAAGTAGGTTGCATTTGTTTTTCCAGATCACCAAGATAAGACTTTTCTCATTCCCTGTCCCCCCGCTATTTAAGAATGGAGTGTCCCTTGCTAATGCATTGGCAACACACACCTTTCTGCAGAAACCAGTTGCTATTACAATAGCAGACATCCAAAAGTGGGTCAAAAACCTGAAGAGCTGGACAACAGCTGATTTGGATATGATCTACTTGTACTGGCTAAAGAAAATACTAGCAGTGCATGAATGCCAAACAGCATAGATGAATCAGTTGCT